>CM069160.1:35464735-35762260 GCA_035221665.1 Okamejei kenojei
GTTTTCACGCGTGCTACTTTGAAGTATGATGCGCATGCGCCTGGCGGGGCTTCTTCACGTAATCCCTCAACGTTACTCCTCATGAAATAAGGATCAAACTTTAAACTGGTAAGTTCTCATTTAATCTTACTATTTCATAGCAGTTCAATCAGAGGATAGAAAAGGCAGATAGGGAAGGTTGAACGGAGATTTGCAGGGCAGGTTTTTCTCACAGAGAGTGATGGGTGTCCGGAATGTGCTGCCAGGGTGGTGATAGGTAGGCAGATATGAAGTGAGCCATTAAGAGGTTAAAGTTAGGCCAATGAATATACTGGAAATGGGGAAATGTGGATCAAGATACACAGAGTAGTTTATAGTCATATGACCTGACAAGGAAGCAAAGGAAATACCTACTTGCAGCAGCACAACAGGCATGTACACATCGTACCCAGTAGATACGAGAAAATTTACAGAACAAACAAACAGTTTCAATTAACATTTAAAAATATCCAAAAACATCTAACAAATTCCAAGAGTCCTCTAATGCAATCAAGAACCATTCGTAATTTCGAAGCCATAGTTGTAGTTGAATTTCCAATCGGCCTGATGGATGTTTGGGAAAAATTGTTTCTTATTCCTGGATATTAAGGAAATTCCCCCTTCTTCCTAGATGGAGTCAATGAAATAAGAGTGTAACCATTAGATAAGTTACTTATTGACAGGTGCTTTATACTTTATTGTTCGGTGTGGGTGCATGATAATGCTGGCTCTTTTTTGAGGCAGCAAATCAGAAAGATCCTTTTGATTGTGGGGAGATCAGTGCCCATGATGGACTGCGCTGTGGTCACCACTTTTTGTGGTCTCCTGCGTTCCTGCAAGGTTCGAGTTGCCAAACCAGGTCCTGTAGTTGTTTCTCTACCTCCACCAACCAGCTCTGTACAGTCCTCACCTCTGGGGGTACCTTCTTCAGTTGCTGCTTGTACGCAGGAAGAAGCAGCATCACTGAATGGTTGGATTTTATGAAGTGGGGGTGATGGATAGATCGATAGGCATCTTTGATGGTCGTGTAGCAATGGTCCAAGGTGTTTGATCCTCTGATGCTGCAGGAGACATGTTGGTGGAAGTTTGGGAGTGATTTTCTCAGCTTGGCTCTGTTGAAGTCCCCAGCTACGATGGTAAACGCATTGGGGTAAGCCGTCCGATGCTTATTGACCATGGTGTGCAGCTCCTCCAGTACCAAACAGACATCTGCCTGGGGTGGGATGCAGACCGCGGTCAGAATGATGGAGGTTATTTCCCTCGGTAGGTAGAAGGGGCGACACTTCCACGTCAGATGTTTGAGATGCGGAGAGCAGGAGTTGGACAGAACTGCCACATCAGAGCACCATGCAGAGTTGACCATGAGGCAAGCGACCCCTCCTCTCCCTTTCCCAGACGCCAGTATACGATCCATGCAATGGATGGAGACAACTTCAGGCTGGACTGCGGAGTCTGGGGAGCTGAGGGTGAGCCATGTCTCTGTGAAGCAGAACACACAGCATACCCTCATCTCCCTTTGGTAAAGCAGCCTTGACACCAAGCTGGGAGGCAGTGTGAATGTGAGGAGGATGCTATGAGAATGCAGGGTGACTTGGACAGGTAGGGGGAGTGGGCAGATGCATGGCAGATGAAGTTTAAAGCGGATTAATGTGAAGTTATCCACTTTGGTAGCAAAAACAGGAAGGCAGATGACTATCTAAATGTCGTCAAGTTGGGAAAAGGGGAAGTACAGCGGGATCTGGGGATCCTTGTACATCAGTCTATGAAAGTAAGCATGCAGGTACAGCAGGCAGTGAAGAAAGCGAATGGCATGTTGGCCTTTATAACAAGAGGAATCCAATATAGGAGCAAAGAGGTCCTTCTGCAGTTGTACAGAGCCCTAGTGAGACCACACCTGGAGTATTGTGTGCAGTTTTGGTCCCCTAATTTGAGGAAGGATATTCTTGTTATTGAGGGAGTGCAGCATAGGTTTACAAGGTTAATTCCCGGGATGGCGGGACTGTCATATGCTAAGAGAATGGAGCAGCTGGGCTTGTACACTCTGGAGTTTAGAAGGATGAGAGGGGATCTCTTTGAAACATATAAGATCGTTAAGGGTTTGGACACGCTAGAGGCAGGAAACATGTTCCCGATGATGGGTGAGTACAGAACCAGGGGCCACAGTTTAAGAATAAGGAGTAAGCCATTTAGAACGGAGACGAGGAAACACTTTTTCTTGCAGAGTGTGGTGAGTCTGTGGAATTCTCTGCCTCAGAGGGTGGCGGAGGCAGGCTCTCTGGATGCTTTCAAGAGAGAGCTAGATAGGGCTCTTAAAAATAGTACAGTCAGGGGATATGGGGAGAAGGCACGAACGGGGTACTTATTGGGGATGACCAGCCATGATCACATTGAATGGCAGTGCTGGCTCGAAGGGCCGAATTGCCTACTCCCTGCACCTATTGTCTATTGTCTATTGGCTCATTGGGCAGAGGGGGATGACTGGAATGGTTAATGTTTCAGGTTGAAACCCTGCTATTATCCTGAGGGTCAATGCGCTGATTCTCTACAGCAGATTGTTTGTTGTTCCAGATTCCAGCACCTGCACCGGTGTGTCTTCTGCCAGTTTAACCTGATTAGTGTCTAAGGGGCAGGGTGTCTATAATTTTGCAAATTTTCAGTGAAAACAGATTTGCACCTGAACTGATTCCTGGAAAATGACAAGAAGTTAAATTATTCAACGTTATTTGCCTGAAGCAATTCACGCATAGAATGTCTTCATACGGTAACTTATCATTGTTATCAAATAACACAAAAAGCAGATTCAGCAGATCCAGTCATGTTTCCTCCAACAACCATGCTTCCACAATGGCCATAACATCATAGTCCCAAGCATCAATCTATGCTCCGTGTTCATCTGCTTTCTCCACAATACATTCAAACAAAATAGAATAAAGTATTTCCACCTTGGTGCCCATTAAATTTGTTTTACCAGGTGTCCTAGATGTCACATCCAATTAAATGCTACCCACCTTGGTATCAAGTGTTGTTGTTCTCAACTCATCTCTCAAATTACGTTCTATAGATAAAGATTTTGATCATGCCTGGAGCAGAATAGTTGAGGCCCAATCAAACCTGGTCATTAGTGAGCAGGTTATCATCAGTAAACACCATTCAGCATTGTTACTAATGCTTGCCATCAGTTTGCTTATTATTGAGAGTAGAACTATTTGGGCAGTAATAGTAAGATTAAATGAGAACTTACCAGTTTGAAGTTTGATCTTTATTTTATGAGGAGTTACGATGAGCGATTACCTGAAGAACCCCGCCAGTCGGCATGCGCGTCAATCATCAAAGCAGCGGTGTGAAATCACAGAAGAACAACAATTGAAGTATTATAGTAAGATTATAACTCTAGAAGTTGAGGGTTGGGAGCGGTGGGCAAGTAATCGCTCATCGTAAGTCCTCATATAATAAAGATCAAACTTCAAACTGGTAAGTTCTCGTTTAATCTTACTATTTTACTACGGAGTCACGTGAGTGATTCCGTGAAGATTTTAAAGGTCTGTGATTTCACGCCGATCCAAATCCAGGCATTTCGCACTGCAAGCAGTTGACTCAAGAGGAGTGAATTAGTACCAACATTAATTCATGATACTGATTAACATGTTGATGCTTTAATTCACAAATAACAAAATATATACAATAGCGACTCCTCTCTTCCAGGGAGAAGCTATGAAACAAACTCCGGATTCAACAAGCTGCTTGTTGTAGAACCTCTGAAAAGTCGATTCATTGACCATCCTGCGGCCGCGAGGATATGGTCTAGAGGGACGTCCATTACCCTCGCTGCTGACGTTGATGCCATCCTGGTGGAGTGAGATATAAAATTGTCAGTATTAACTCCTGCACAACCCAGCACTTGTTTCAGCCATCTGGATTTTTTGCGGCTAATAAACAATGCTACTTCAGAGCCTCTGAGGCTCTTGGTGACGTTAATATAACACTTCAAATGCGCCACTACACACAGCCATGAATCTGTGGGATAAGCTGACAATACAAGCTTGTATCCGGACACCCCTGGTCTGCTCTGAGTAAGTCATAGATGTGAAATGTAACGTCATTCTGTGATGACACCATCCTGTCTAGACGCGGTTTGTGGAGAGTCTGAACCCTTTGTGCTGAAGTAAGCGCCATGAGCATAACCAATTTGAGGGTGATCCTTGGTAAGGACAATGATGTGGCTGTTCCCCATTGACGGAGCACCGTGAGTACCTTGCACACATCCCAGATTTGAGAGTACCTAGGCCTTGGCGGATTTGAATTAAACACTCCCTTCATGAATCATGATATTAACGGGTGGGACCCTAATGGTTGGAGTCCTGACCCCCGGCACAGGTTTGCTGACAGGGCACTCCTGGCACTGTTGATGGCACTATAACTCAACCCTTCATTGCTGTGTAAGTGGGATAGGAATTCTAGCACATCTGGGATGGAGGCTGTGTGGTAAGTGATGTTCCCATGTAAGCAAAATTCCTCCCATTTCCTGATATGAGAGATGTACTGCCTTTTTGTACTATCCCTCCATGATGACGTGATGATATCCACAATCTGATCGGATAGTCCCAGACCCAGGTACGGCCTTCTTAAAATCTGCAAATCAGCAAATTTACACGATCATTCAATGGGTGTGGATCCCCAGTCACAGGGTGCACCAATACATTTTTTTTGTTTTGGAACCTCCATAATAGGGTGCGTGGTTATGTCCGAAATGAGCGGGAACCATGGCTGTGTAGGCCAGTCGGGTACCACCAAAACCCCTGTAGCGGTGTCCTGCTTGATCCTAGTCAGACACCAGCTGATGAGGCAGAAGGGGGGAAAGGCATATAAAAACGTTCCGCCCCAGTGCAGTGAGAATGCATTCACCGCCACTGCCCCCGGGTCTGGTTCCCATGAAACATACTTCGGTACCTGGTGATTAAGTCTGGATGCAAACAAATCGATATCTGGCATCCCATCCGAAGGACAATTTCATCAAATACATCCTGATTCAACATCCACTCGGTGTTGTCTTTGAATTTACGTGACCTGGTGTCTGCCACCATATTGAGTCTGCCTGGCAAGTAGACAGCTGCAATCCAAATATTTTTAATGCACCAGTGCCAAATAATGTTAGCCAATCCATCACATGATTTCGACTTGATTCCACCCATGTGATTGACATACGCCACTGC
This sequence comes from Okamejei kenojei, assembly GCA_035221665.1. NCBI lineage: Eukaryota > Metazoa > Chordata > Chondrichthyes > Rajiformes > Rajidae > Okamejei > Okamejei kenojei. Next base: position 35,469,964 of record CM069160.1, read on the forward strand.
CGTGGTGTTGTCAATCTGCGGTTGGACGTGTAAGTGATGCTTAGTGGTACAATAAGCCTTGAGCCCATAAAATGCTCCTAAAAGTTCTAAATAATTTATTCCATGTGATTGGAGAATCAGTGCCTCGTGCATATCCCATCTGCCTCCACAGCTAGACCTGGTATCAGTAGCACCCCAACCTAGGGCACTGACATCAGTCTGTAAAATGTGAAGGTGCTTCGATCAAAATTGTGCCATAATATAACATGTTTCTAATCCACCACTGTACCTCTGCAATGGCTTCAGATGGTAAGTGCATGGGCCGATTGTAATGACTTGCATGTATTCTCAGTGCCTGTATCTTTGCCCTCTGTAAATGTTGGTAGTGCAAAGGTTCATATTGGGCTGCTGGAAAGGCAGCTACCAATTTACCAATTAAGATCGCAACCTGTTTAATTGAGGGTGATTGCTTCCTTAAGAGCTTGATACTGCCTTCAATTAAATCTACTCTTTTGCCCTGGGGCAGAGTCACAGTCATGTGATTGGAATTAACTGTGAATCCCAGATAGTCAATTAGGTTAACCGGCACCAATTTTGATTTAACTGGGTGGACAATGAATCCTAGCCTCTGCACCATGAGTTGAACAGCTGAAAGTGATAACTCAGCTGCATCAAAGGTGTTTCCAATGATTAGAATGTCATCCAAATAGGCCATGACAATATGGCCTTGTGACTGTAATAACCCAAGTACTGGTTTTAGCAGCTTTGTAGTAAGCGAGGGGCTGAGATCAATCCATTAGGTAGAGCTCGAAATTGCCACAATTGTCCCATCCAGTTAAATTTCAAATATCTGCGAAAGTCTTTTTGAACAGGCACTGAATAATATGTATCTTGGAGATCTATACATGCCATATAACACCCCCTGGAAAGCAGATGCTTGGCAGTAGCAAATGTTTCCATTTTAAAATGCTGATACTGCACAAACGGGTTAAGTCCTGTTAGGTCCAAGATAATTCTACACCCACCATCCTTCTTTGGTTTAGGGAACACATTAGACACGAATTGATGAGTCTGATAAATTGTTTTCTCAATTACTCCCTTGAAGCATAATTTTGCTATTTCAACTTGGATCATCAAATTCTCTGTTTGTGAGATGAGTGCCGGTTTTGGTTTGTGCTGGGTGGGTGGACATAGGTTGGGAATAAATTCAATTTTAAACCCTTGAATACTCTGCAGCATAAACACATTTGAGGTTATTTTACACCATTTCTCCCAGAAACCTGTGTAACCTCCCTCCAACTGGTAGGTAATTCTCTCTCAATGTTTCGACAAGAGCCAGACCCACCTACCTCCATCATTACCAGTAGAGCTCATTTCCTGGTTCTGGGTGATAGAGGCATGTTTCCCCTTGCTCCTGCTGGGGGGTGCCAGCTGTGCACATTAAACAGTCGGCTTGTTCCTTGCCCAGCCCTGGTTTCAGCAAACCGCTTGTAGGGATACTGCAGTCGGAGGGTTTTGCTGGTCACTGGCACCTTGATGAGCCTCATCATCCAGCTCCTTTACTCTTTTAGCCAGGTCTTCCCCAAATAATAGGTTCAGCGGTTGGACGTTGGACATAGGGCAGGAAACCTGCGATTCATGGTGGGGCGGATGGCGCTCTTTCTGAGGCAGTTAATCTCAAAGTGCACATTGCACATGAGAGCCAGGGCATCCTGCTGAACTTCAGTCAGGGGCCCACCATCCACCGATCTACCAAACGCCGTTATTCCAGATGCCAGCAGCTTGAGCACCCGCTGCAGTTTAATCACCTGCGCTCAGATGCCTACCCCCATATGGCCCCAAATGGCATGGTTTATTGTTGGTACCTTCAGCAGAATACAGTTCACTGGGGTATCATATTTCTTGGCAGTGGTCTCCTGGAGCTGGTGGGAGGCCAGGTAATTTATGCTGGCAGCCAGCGGCTCGCCAGTGTCTGTAGGGATGACAAACCTAGCCGCCAGGTATGGGACCTCTGGCACTTGCCCCTCGTCCCGTGGGGCAGCCTCCATCGCTGAGCCCTCTGAATCGGTGTCAGGATCAACCTGACCCGGTATACTCTCCTCGTCCAGGAGGGAGATTCTTGGCAGCCCTGTATATGCTGCTGGCGCGGGCTCTTGGAGAGGCCAGCGCTCTTGATGGAGCATCCTCTCCAACAGGAGCTCCATCCTGGATACCCGTTCCGCAGTATCCATTCTTGGGGCAAACCCTCTCGACCGGACTCGTCTGAGTCTATCAGCCTGACAGATTTTCGGGTGGACTTACGCCCCTCCAACGTAGGCACAGTGTCCTCACACACCAAGTCTGTGGTCGTTGGTTTGACAACCAGCGACTCCGTGGGTGAGCTATGCGGCCGCCCGCTACCCGCACTCCCGCGGGCTTGAGATATTTTCCCTACGGCACGCCTTGCCGTTCCTGTTTTTTTCATGTTTGCACTTGCCCTCCTGCAACAAGAATTCCCAAACACAGAGACCTCGAACAAGTCTTACACTTACCTGAGGCTTTTTAAACTTACCGCAGGAGAAGCGCTGCTCCTCCCAGCCGGTCGCTGCGCCATGCGTCAGAAGTAATGGCACGTATGCCGACTGGCAGGGTTCTTCGCAGAATCACTCACGTGACTCCTAAGTAAAATTAGCTGGAATGTATTTGTCCTGCTATTTGTGGCCTGGATATACTTGGACAATTTTCCATGTTGATGGATAGATGGTGATGCTGCCTGTCCCCCTGAGTTACTCCAGCATTTTGTGTCTATCCTCTTTTCTAATGTCAGGATGTACCCTGGTCCCAGATTCTTGCTCCATTGAGTCCTCTTAGTCATGTTTTTGATATTACATGAAATGAATTGAATTGTCACAAATCACCCACCTATATTTTCTTGAAGTCCCAAGCACAATTTGTACTACCTCGTCATAGGAACACCAAGGCATAAGGGAGGAAGCAAACTGCAAATGCAGCATCTCAGCACACCATTAAGACTAGTTGTTAGCCCATAAACAGAAGGGCTAAAGTTCCTTCTAGGGATCCATGTATAGCTTATTTTAATGAAGGTATGGGAGAAGATGGGGTTCATTTATAGTCCTAGTGCATTGATTTCATCTTGGCTCTCCAGTTTCCTCCACATCGCAGCCAGTAGGTTGATAGGTTAATGGGCAGGTGTAAATAAGCCCTAGTGTCGGTAGTTGTTGGTAAAGAGAATGGGTTACAGGTGGAAATATGTAGGGAATGCAAAGCACTGGGGTTACATTAAAACATAGACCCAGTGGGCAAAATATCCTCCATCTTAGTCTAGTTTAATAGTAAGATTAAATGAGAACTTACCAGTTCGAAGTTTGATCGTTATTTTATGAGGAGTAACGATGAGGGATTACGTGAAGAAGCCCCGCCTGGCGCTAGAACGGCATACTTCAAAGCAGCGGCATGAAAAACACAGAACACAATAGCCGGAGTGAGATAGTAAGGCTCATCATAGATTTAGAACTACCAGATTGATCATTTATTTTATGAGGGTGGGGAGTGGAGGGCACGTAATCCCTCATCGTTACTCCTCATAAAATAACGATCAAACTTCGAACTGGTAAGTTCTCGTTTAATCTTACTATTTTACTTCGGAGTCACGTGAGTGACTACGTGAAGATTTTGAAGCTTCTGTGTTTTCCATGTCGTAGAATTCTTCCATACGACAGTCCGGCAAGATCAACACATACATGAGTAAAAAACCTTTTACCAGACCAGTTTTAGTTCTTTCCATAAATCTTTTAATGATAAAAGAACATATAATAACCCCCTTGTTACATCTGGAGAAACCATTACAAAGTGATAAAATATATAAGTGATAACATAATCGATAATATCAATCGATAGTGAAACAAAGCAGGTGATTACAGTGAACCCAACACCGCGTGTCCAAAGCCTGTCATTGTGTGAACAGGTTTATTGTAGAACTTTGAAAAAGTTTCTTCTTTACACCACCCTGCTGTTTCTAAAATGTGTTCGAGTGGTACTTCGCCGCGAACGGAGCTGCTGCCCTGGTGGAGTGAGATTTGAACACATCAGTGTCTACTCCTGCTAAAAGTAACACCTGTTTTAACCACCTTGAAATTGTTTGCACTGAAGGTTTTGTGTGTGGTTTCTTATGCGTAATCATTAATGTTTTTTCATCACCTCGAAGAGTTTTGGTAACTTTTATATATTGATTCAAATGTTTAACTACACACAATGTTGGATCAATAGGGTAAGCTTGAAACATTACCTTTGCTCCAGTTCTCCCTGGTCTGCTTTGCTTGATCAGATCGTAAACATAGAACACAATGTTATCTGCAGCCACATGCATACAGTCTAAACGTAGCATTTGTAATGTTTGCACCCTTTGACCTGAAACCAATGCCATTAACATTACTAATTTAAATGTTAACTTTTCCAATGATAAAACTTCGATTGGAGTCCATTGCCTAAGTAAAGTAAGTACAATGCTGACATCCCAAATTTCTGTATATCTTGGTTTGGGTGGATTTTTGTTAAAGATTCCTTTCATAAATCTGGACATTAATGGATGTGATCCAATTGATTTCTGGTCAGAGATTTGTCCTAAATAAGATGATAAGGCACTACGTGCACTATTAATGGCACTATAACTTAAGTGCTGTTCAAAATGCAACTCGGCAAGGAACTCCAATATGTTTGCAATGTTCACAGTATGATAGGATATATTTGATTGTCTACAAAAATTTTCCCATTTCTTTATATGTGTCATATATTGTCTCCGAGTGCTATCTCGCCATGATGCGACTATAATATCCATAGTTCTATCCGACAATCCAAGCTCTTGTAGTGGTATGGTCAAAACCTGCAGATTAACAAATTCATATAAGCATGTAATGGATGAATTTCTTTGGTTACTGGTTTTATCAATAAATCACTGCTGCTAGGAATTGACATATATGGTTCTTTAATCATGTTTAACATCAATGGGAACCATGGTTGTGTCGGCCAATTTGGAATCACCAATAATCCTGTGGCAGAATCTTGTTCTATTTTCTTCAGACATTACTGAACCAGAGCAAATGGCGGAAAGGCATAAAAGAACATATTCCCCCAATGTAGTGAAAAAGCATCTACTGCTACTGCATCTGGATCTGGTTCCCAAGACACATATTTAGGCAATTGATGATTTAATCTTGATGCAAACAGATCAATGTCTGGTAACCCATATTGAATCACAATTTTACTGAAAATTACTGGGTTCAACATCCATTCTGTGTTGTCTTTAAACACCCTTGATCTATTGTCTTCCACCACATTGTCTTTACCTGGGATGTAATTTGCTGAAATCCAAATGTGGTGCTTAATACACCACTGCCATATCTGATTGACCAGACAATCACATGATACCGATCTGACTCCACCCATGTGATTAATATATGCAACAGCTGTTTTATTGTCTAATTGTATCAGTACATGCAGATTCTTTTTTGTAGAACAATACGCTTTTAACCCATAAAACGCCACCAATAATTCTAAATAGTTAATACCATATGTTTGGAGAAACATTTCCTCTTGGACAGTCCATCTGCCCCCACAGCTGGTAAATGAATCTGTCGCCCCCCATCCGAGAGCACTAGCATCTGTTTGTAAAATTACTTCAGGCTGTTGTATCAGAATGTTTTTAGCAGCTTGTGGGACATTTTCAATCCACCATTGCAATTCCAATAAAGCTTCTTTTGTTAATTGCATAGGCCTATCAAAATGGCCTGCTCTCTTTTTTAGAGCTCTTATTTTGTCCCTTTGAAGGTTTTGGTAATGTAATGGACCAAATTCTACTGCAGGAAATGCTGCTACTAATTTACCAATTACCTTTGCTACTTCTCGGATGGAGGGATAAGGTTTGTGAATGAGACCCCTACAGGTCTTTAAAATATCATCAATCTTATCTGTTGGCAAAGTTACTAACATAGTAACTGAGTTAATCACAAACCCCAAATAGTTAATTGACTGTGCTGGCTGCAGCTGGGACTTAATTGGATGAATCAAGAAACCTAACTTCTCAAATAAAGTTTTAGATGCTGAAACTGATTTTTCAGCTGATTCCTGATTACTATTGATGATTAAAATGTCATCCAGATAAGCTATAATGATGTGCTTTTGTGCTCTTAATTGTGCTAAAGCTGGTTTCAAAGGCTTTGTAAAGAGCCTGGGAGCTGAACTTAACCCATTTGGTAAAGCTTTGAATTGCCACAGCTGTCCCAGCCAATTAAATTTTAAATACCTTCGAAAGAACTGGTGTATCGGTACTGAATAGTACGCATCCTTTAAATCAATTGTAGCCATATAACAACCTGCTGATATCAAATGTCTTGTAGTGTTGAATGTTTCCATCTTAAAATGTTTATACTCGACAAATGTATTAAAGTTTGTAAGGTCCAGAATAATTCTGCAACCACCATCTTTTTTACTTCTCGGAAATATATTTGACACAAATTGATGTTTATGTTCAACAGTTTTTTCAATAGCACCTTTTTTAAACAATTTGTCAATTTCCACATTAATTTCTGCCTCTTCAATTGCAGAAAACATGAAACCATAAGCAGGTTTATTTTGTACGGGAGAGTTAACACCTTCTTTAAATCTTATAGTAGCTCCTGAAACTGTTTGTAAAATAAACCGATCAGATGTGATGGCAAGCCATTCATCATAAAACATTTGTAATCTCCCTCCAACTGGAGATTTGTCCACAGTTTCTTTAAGAACAGAATAAAGTTTTTGTACCTCTTCATATGAACGTGGTGGTCTCCTTCTCCCCGTACATGGGTGAACATTAGGCTGTGTCGGATGGTAATATTTTCTTATCATATTCCTGCCTCTGTTTACAAAATCAAATCCCCTTCTTGACGAAAAATACCTTTTTTGTCCAAAAACGAAAGGTCTCATTTGGCTAATAGATTTAGCCTCTTCATCCATTTCTCTTATTTGCTTATGCAGGTTCTCTCCAAATAGATAACCAGGAGCTTGAACACCACTTGATCGACACAAACCTGCAAACCTTGGATGAAATATGGGCCGAATCGCAATTTTCCTCATACAATTAATTTCATAGAAGGAATCGCACAATAAGCCCAAAGTATCTTTTTGGATTTTAACCATTTCCGAACCTTCCATTTGCCTTCCAAAAGTAGTAATGGCAGCTGAAATCAATTTGAGGATTCTTTGAAATCTTATTTCTTGTTCTCTCATGCCTGGAGTCATAGGCGTCCATATAGACGGATTAACCGTAGGTACCTTCAATGAGGTGCAATTTTCCGGTGTTTTATATAATTCTGCTGTTTCAACCATCACAGAATCTTGAAGTTGGTGAGATACCATATAATTAATACTGGCAGCTAGGTTTTCTTCCATAGCCTCACCACTTCCTTCAGGTATAGCAAAATCTTTTGCCATATCAGGCACATCTGGCCTCTTCTTTTTTATTCGTGGTGTGCACTCATACTCCACATCACCACTTGCAGGGTCTGTCTTTTGCAGTCCTGATACATTTGGAATTATATCCAATGAGACTTCCTCCACCCTTAATCCTGGGTCTGGAGTTTCAAATTCCCAATTTGGCACATAGCCATATTCTGGATATTCAAACCCCTCAGGGTCATTTTGGGAAACTTCTGGGTACTGTGACCCTTGTCTCATTATATTTTGGAGTACTTCCTCCATATGTTCCATTTTAAGCCATATAGCTTTATTATCCGGAGGACTTTCATTATCAGAGTCATTATCAGAAACCACGGGCCTCACGGATTTCTTTTTACTTTTTCTAGGAACATTTTCCTCCGTGGTTTGTATTTCTGGAGAAATTATAGTCTCACTAACGGGTGAATCAGCGGACACCGGTATCGGAACCGGATCCGCACTAAACTCTTGTCCCGACTCTTTAGCTTCACCCCGGGACGATCTTTTTACCCACGAAATTTTCCTTTGAGACTTCTCCATTTTTCTTTTTTATTATCTGGCTAAATCAGTACACCAGCGTGACTCTGATTTTAAATTTTTCTTTCTCTTTTGCTGGTTCTACCAGCGTAACGTCTTTTTTAGAACGTCCCCTCTTTTCTTTGCAGTTACCTGCAGGTCCGTTCCGGCCGCTGCGAGGAGCTGCGCTCTGCAGCTCTTGCTTCTGCCGTCAGCGTCGACGTAATGCCGTTCTAGCGCCAGGCGGGGCTTCTTCACATAATCACTCACGTGACTCCGAAGTAAAATTTAGAGATACAGCGCAGAAACAGGCCCATTGGCCAACCGAGCCCACACTGACCAGCAATCCCCGCACATTAACACTATCCTACACATATGAGGGACAATTTACATTTATACCAAACCAATTAACCTACAAACCTGTACGTCTTTGGAGTGTCAGAAAATCGCAGAGAAACCCACGCGGTCACAGGGGGTGAAATTACAAACTCCATACTGACAGCACCTGTAATCGGAATCGAACTCGGGTCTCAGACACTGTAAGCACTGCAAGGCAGCAACTCTACAGCTGTGCCACCGTGCTGTGATCTATATTAAGAAAAAAAGAAACTTATCATCTAAATATCGAAATATAAAATTATAAGAGGCATAGATAGGATAGACAGACCAGAAGTTGCAAATGACACAATACCAAGTGGTATCTCAGACAGTGAATATGGTTATCAAAAATTACAGTAACCCTCCTTATTATGGGAAACTTTTAAGGCATTTATTAGAGGAACTATAATCTCGTATCAAGCTGTCCAAAATAAAAAGAATAATACTGAACAATTGCAGTTAGAACAAGAAATTAGACAATTAGATTTAGAAAATGCCAAAGAACCAACTATAGATAAACATAATAAGATAACAATACTAAAATATAAATTAAATAAAATTTTATTGGCCAGAATAATAAGATTATTTCAAATTACAAAACAAGAAAATTTTGAATTTGGTTATAAACCACATAAACCCCAAGCACGCCAACTGAAAAAATGGGAAACAGAAAATACAATTACTAAAATTAAATCAGACAAAGGGGAATTACTAACACTACCTAAAGATATTAATAAAAGATTTGCTCAATTTTATCAAAACTTATATACATCGAAAACCTCTGCAAATAATACTCAAATTACAAATTTCTTAGACAATTGTAATCTTCCAAAATTAAATATGGTGGAACAAGAGGGATTAGGAGCTCAGATTACACTACAGGATATAGAAGAAACAATAAGTTTGTTGAAGAATGGCAAAACGCCAGGACCAGATGGCTTTAGTAATGAATTTTATAAAAGATTCTACGAGATAATTTCTCCAAGGTTGCAAGATTTATATATATATATACGCTTTTAAAGAAAATAAACTACCAGAAACACTAACTGAGTCAACTATTACACATATCAAAAAAGGATGAAGATCTAGAGGACCCAGGCTCTATTGCACTCCTAAATACAGACCAAAAAATATTAGCAAAGACCCTAGCGAGAAGATTGAGTAAATATGTTAGTAAACTAATAAATCCGGACCAGACAGGGTTTATACCAAAGAGATACTCATTTAACAATTTGAGACGGCTGTCTAATATAATGTACTCACATAATACTGAAGAAGAACTAGCAATTATTTCATTGGATGCAGAAAAAGCTTTTGATCAAGTAGTATGGCAATATTTATTCAAAGGATTGGAAAAATTTAACATGGGAGATAATTTTATCTCATGGGTAAAATTATTATATGATACGCCGACGGCTAGAATACTGACTAATAATATATTATACCCAAAATTCCAATTAGCAAGGTGCAATAGGCAGGGGTGCGCATTATCGCTCCTGCTATTTGCACTAGTGATAGAGCCTTTAGCTGAAAGTATAAGAAGTCATCCGAATATTCATGGATATAATACCAACCACTCAAATCATAAAATGTCATTATATGCAGACGACATATTATTATATATTACAAATTCGCAAATTAGCATACCAAATATACTAAATTTAATAGAGGAATTTGGTTCTTTTTCAGGAAATAGAATAAATTGGAACAAAAGCGAAATTATGACGATAAAACCTCAAGAGTCGACACATCTGTTGAAATTCCCTTTTAGAATTACAACAGAAAATTTTAAGTATTTGGGCAAATGTATTTTGGGTAAATTACTAGGAACTATAAATCATTCCTCAACGCAAACTATATGCCTTTATTAACTAAATTAAATGGGTTGATTAAATTTTGGAAAACACTGCCGATGTCTTTAATAGGCAGAATAAACGCGATAAAAATGATCTTCTTACCACAAATATTGTACCTATTTCAATCAATACCAATATACTTACCTAAAAAAATCTTTAAAAAACTAGATTCTGATATTATAAATTTCATATGGGATTATAAATCACACAGAATTTAAAAAAAAACCACTTGTGTAAATCTAAAGAATCAGGGGGACTGACACTCCCTAACTTATTGTATTATTATTGGGCAGTGAATATTAAAAATATAATCTACTGGTTGAACAGTTCTGCCCAACAGGTAGATTGGATAAGAATGGAGAAAGAGGATTGTTCCCCTTATAATATAGGAGCGATCCTTCTTTCCCCGATAAAACTGAACAATATAATATATAAGAAGAATCCAATTATTCACAGTATAATACGAATTTGGAAACAAATAAAACTAACTTTTAAATTAAGAAAATTATCGCTTCTTTCTCCAATAGCTAATAATCCCTCATTCAAACCATCCATTATTGATAAAACGTTTATCCATTGGGAAAGAATAGGAATTAAAACAATGGGAGATATGTATGAAATGGGAAAATTGTTATCATTCCAACAATTACAACTAAAATATAATTTGATAAGTAATCAATATTTCAAATACCTTCAAATTCAAGATTATTTGTAAAAGTATGCACAAGGATATCTAACTCTAACCACAGATTTATTGGAGGAAGGAATGATTAGAAAGGCAGAATTAAGCAATTTAATACCTTACTTATATAATATAATTCTAAATATAGAAACACCAATGACAGATGCAATTAGAAGGGACTGGGAACAAGAGTTATTGATAAAAATTCCGAACGATAGATGGGATAAAAATTTATTATATGTAAACAAATGTTAAATGAATGTAAGACATAACCTAATTCAATTTAAAATTGTACATAGATTATATTATTCGAAAACTAGACTGAATAAAATATTTTCAAATGTTTCCCCCATCTGTGACAAATGTCGAACTCAAAATGCCACTATATCACCTTCCTTTGTCTCTTGTACAAAACTGTATAAATTTTGGAATGAAATTTTTGGAATTTTTACAAAACTTTTTAACACAAAATTGAACCCCAATACAGAACTGATTATCTTTGGATCAATGCAAGAGGGAAGTAAACTAACTATATTCCAATAAGCTTTTCTTAATTACAGTCTAATAACAGCAAAAAAACTTATACTCAAATTTTGGAAAAACGTACCTACGCCAACATTCAAAATGTGGGTTTCAAGCATGTCTGAAATGCTACTTCTTGAAGAAATGAGATTCCTCCTACTAGGCAAAGTAGACCGATTCTTAAAGATTTGGTCTCCTTTTATCAACTTTTTACAAGCATATTGTGCAACATAACATAACCTTAGAAATTAAATGGTTTAGAACCGGGTGATGGATGGGCAAAAATACGAGATAGGTAGATCTCTCCTAATCTTTCTTTTCTTTACTTTCTCCTTTTCTTTCAATCTTTTAACTTCTCATCTCTGTCCTTTATTTCTTTTGCTTGCTGTTTCTACTCGCTTGACTATCTATTCCGACACTCTTTATTTCTTTTTTCTCTCACTGTTCTTTTATTATTAAATCAAAAGTATGAAGTTGTACAAGAATGGAAATATGTATGTATGTATTAGGTACTCAAGTACCACACTATAGTACTTACTTCTAACAAAAATAAACAAACAAACAAAAAAAATTACAGTAGACTCTTGATCAGCTGTGCAAATGGGCTGAGGAATGGATAATGGAGTTCAGTGTGATGTGTTACATTTGGGGAAGTCAAACCAAACAAGATCTTCATGGTGAATGGTAGGATCCAGAGGAGTTTTTAGAACAGGGGGATCTAGGGTTGAAGGTACATGGTTCCCGGAAAATGGCATCACAGATAGTTAGGGTGGTAAAATAGGCTTTTGGTGAATTGGCGAATCAGTCAGGGCATTGAGTTGTACAAGTTGATGGTGAGCCTACATTTGAAGTACCATGTTTAGTTTTAGTTGTCTTTTGGGTAACTTTTTAAAAAGGACTTGACTAAATGGGACCCATGTTGGGTCCCATGTTCACACGGGAGGGCTGGTTCCCCAGAGCAATATTCCACCTCTCCACCAATTCCAAAACTGGTGGCCAGTGGGTTGGGGGGGGGGACTTTCTGGAGTGCTAGTATTGGTGTTGTGGGCAGAAGGGACTGGTTTCCAGAGGGCTAGTATGGACATCATGGGCCGAATGGATTGGGATGGCAGCTCCGTCACTCAGGCCTGGTAGGCTGGCAGCTCTGTCACTCAGGGCTGGTGGGTTGGCAGCTCGGTCACTCAGGGCTGGTGGGCTGGCAGCTCGGTCACTCAGGGCTGGTGGGCTGGCAGCTCGGTCACTCAGCGCTGGTGGGCTGGCAGCTCACTTACGGCTATTCCTTGAAATTACATTTCAAGCAGAGTTCAAAGTGCAGGCCACCAAATTCAATTTCACAGCATTTCAAGCAGAGTGCGGGCTGCCAAATTCAATTTCACAGCATTTCAAGCAGAGTGCAGACCGCCAAATTCAAATTCAGAGCATTTCAAGCAGAGTGCAGACCGCCAAATTCAAATTCAGAGCATTTCAAGCAGAGTGTCGGCTGCCAAATTCCATTTCACAGCATTTCAAGCAGAGTGCAGACCGCCAAATTCCATTTCACAGCATTTCAAGCAGAGTGCAGGCCGCCGTTCAATTTCACAGCATTTCAAGCAGAGTGCAGGCCGCAAAGTTCAATTTCACAGCATTTCAAGCGATATATGATAGCATTTTTTCTAAAATCAACATACAGCACAATTTTACAATGGAAAAATAAAGGAATTTTAAACATAGGGGATCTTTATAAGGAAAGCTCTTTTCTTTCATTTCAAGAGTTACAACAAACTTATGGACTACATAACAATGAATATTTTAGATATTTACAAATCAGAAACTATATCTCTGCAAATACACAAGAACTTAGAAATAGAAATACTGAAATTTTAGATGAATGCTTGAATAAACATCCAAATACAGAAAAAATGATATCATATATCTATAATATTTTATTGGAAAGTGATATCCCATTAACGGAAACACATAGACAGATTTGGGAAAATGAATTAGGTCAAATAATAAGCCCAGAAATATGGGACGAAAGCTTACAACACATACATCATTGCTCGTTAAATGCTAAACATGCTCTTATACAGTTTAAAATTCTACATAGACTACATTACTCCAAATCTAAATTACATAATATATTTCCAAAATTATCGCCTATATGTGATAAATGTCAAATCTCAGAAGCAAATTTGTCACATTCATTCACTAATTGTATAAAGATTGTAGAATATTGGAACAAAATATTGAAGATAATTTCGAATGTTATTAATATTACTATGATCTCTGATCCAAAGTTAATAATACTTGGAATACTTGAAACGGACCAACTAATTACAATGAACCAAAGAATTTTTATCGACTATTGTCTAATAATTGGGAAAAAATTAATACTAAAATTTTGGAAAGGCCCTGCATCCCCAACAATTAAAATGTGGAATACAGAAATGTCGGAGACATCTTCACTTGGAGAGATTGAGGCTTGTCCTTATGGATACGTTAGATCTCTTCAGAGGGATTTGGTCTCCATATATTAAATATTTACAGGGTCATAACGGTTCGGCGCGAAGACTTGACTGAGGCTTGAATATCTGAATGGATGAAGAAATATATATAATAAATCATGAATATATCTCCAAGGACGGATTAATGAGTAATATTCCAATCTCCATCAAACTTTCAACACTCTCTTTTTTATTTTCTATTTTTTATTTTTCTATCCTTAATTAGAAAAAAAGTATAGAAACACATTATATTACATTCTTAATATTAGTGCGAATATAGATATCATTAGTTGTATGAAAATATTATTAATGTTTTGTATTTTTAATTACATAAAATTGTGTAGTTTCAACTATATAATAATTTAGAAATATAAAGTCAATAATAATATAAACACTCTTATTATTATGAAAATATAATGAATATTATAGAAGTTCGGTTAATATTGTGTATTATACAATTATAACATGGGGGACTTGTATTTAGAAATCAGAGGAAATATGGATATTATGAGTAGTATGAGTATATTGCTAATATTAGGAATGTACTATACACACTCCCAATTATACAAAATAAATAACCTTGATATGTATAATTGATAATATTACAAATAATATAAACAGTATCAATTAATCATTAATATTATATATTTTTTATCGTTGTATAAGAGTGTACTTTGTAATTACTTTGTTTCTATAATAAAAATGAAATTTAAAAACATACAGCACAGACATGAAGTGGTCAAGATGAGACTTTTAGTTATATAGATGTCAGCAGGATGTTGATTAGTGGCGCAAATGGCCAGAGGATGGCTTGGATTTAATGCAGATAAGTGCGAGATGCTGCAGTTGAGCAGGGCAGGGCAAGTTCTTCACATGAATAGGAGGGCCCTGAGCAGTGTTGCAGTGCAGAGTGATTTAGGAGTGCAGTGAGATTGTTCCCTGAAAAAGGGTCATTGGCCTTCATCAGTCAGGGTATTGAGAATCGAAGTTGGGCTGTTGTGTTACAGTTGCACAAGACATTGGTGAGACCGCACTTAGAGTATTGAGTTCAGATTTGGTAACCCTGTTGTTAAACTGGAAAGAGTGCATAGAGGTTTTACAAGGATGTTGCCAGTACTTGAGAGCCTGAGCAGGCTGGGACATTATTCCTGATCTGGGAACGATTAGTTCAGGAGTCTGGTAGATGTGAGAAGAAGCTGATTTTAAGTCTGAATAGCCCCCTTTCAAGCTCCTGTATCTTCAGGGAGAAGAAAGAAAAATGAATGGTCAAGGTAGTGGGATCCTTAACTATATTTCCAGTCTTACTAATGCAACGTATTGTGGAGAGGATGAGAGGTGATCTTATAGAGGTGTATTGTGTTAGTTGCACATTAGGAATATATTGGTTAGTTGCACAAAGTATTTTACCCAGAGAATGGGAATCAGAAAACCAGAGGACTTGTAATAGGAATTTGAGGGGCGACTTTTTCTACACACAAAGAGGGTGGTGGGTATATGGACTGAGCTGCTGGAGGAGGAAGTTGAGGCAGGTACTATAATCTCTATAACTATAAAAGCCTCAGTGTGTGTGTGTGTGTGTGTGTGTGTGTGTGTGTGTGTGTGTGTGTGTGTGTGTGTGTGTGTGTGTGTGTGTGTGTGTGTGTGTGTGTGTGTGTGTGTGTGTGTGTGTGTGTGTCCGCAAAAACGCTACGCAGTAGTGCTTAGATAGTGCTCAGGTCCACTTAAGATCCAATATTTCATGTTATTTGTGAATAAAATTTAAAAAAAAGACAAAACGGCCTTTTCAACCTCCTTTCACACACCGATTCTTCAACCAGTGGTGATGACGTCACAATGAGGTGGATGGGCACCATGGTTCGGGTCGATGCCCGTTTCGCACACACCTGCCTGCGGTCTCACTTGGGTCCTTGGATCCACACCCGCCCGTGACCTCACTCGGGTCCTCCGGTTCATGTCCGCCTGCGGCCTTGCCCAGGTCCGTGTCCTCCCGCGGCCTTACTCAGGGCCCTGCCCACCCGTGGCCTCACTTGGGTCCTCGGGCCCCCACCCGAGGCCTCACTCGGGTCCACGCCCACCCGCGGCCTCCCTCCCTCCCTCCCAGACACTTCCATCGCGGATCAAGTATGATTTGAAAGTAATACGGCCAACTCTCAACATCGAGGTAAAGGAATTCAATCTTAGACCAGCTTCTAAAGTTATTCAAGGTCATTCTCCAACTTCGCATTCCTGAAATCAGCTCAGAAACCAAAGAGACTTCAATGCACATAGTTCTGAAATTTGCTCTGAGCAAGAGAAGGACCAAAATTATTAAGCCATAAAGTTATCCCTTCCCCCGCCCACACACCCACCTCCTCCCCCACACCCACCCCCACCCCAAACACCCACCTACACCCACCCTCCTGCCCACACACCCCTCCCCATCCCCCTCTGCCCAAAACACCCCCCCGCCCAAACACCCCCACTACCCCTTACCAGCCCACACCCCCCCCCCTCCACCACCCACACACCTCTCCCACCCCCCATATCCCCACACACACCCCTGCCCCCCCACACACCCCCCGCGTTACATTGGGGGGAACGGGTGAGTGCTGGAATATTGCATTAGGGGAGCAGATCCAATGGGTCTGCACGTGGTCTGGTAACATTTAAAAGGCATTTGGACAGTTTTAGAGGGATTTGAGCCAAACATGGGCAGGTTGGACTAGCATTGATGGAGCATCTTGGTCAGCATCAAAGCGCCAGTTTCCATGCAGTAAGTGGAGCCACTGTTAAATGAATATTTGTTACTTGCTGCTTTCACATTACATGGAGTATATATTAATGTCTGCACTTCGTTTTTCAGTTTCCTGTTTCAGAATTGGTGCTACTCAATCAGTACTCTTTTATCTCATCCATTATTGCTCTGGTGATCACAGCAACATATTTTGCTGCATCTGTCTTCATTACTTTTTTTCTCTGGGGACGTACAGATGTAACACTTGCACCATGTAACCCATTATATCATGAGTTTGTGTATTATGCATCTGTTCCCGACGGTGTCCGTCTGTCTTTCCAGTGCACAAGCGGCATGTACAGCTGACGGCTTTCTTTGTATTCTTCCAGCTACTCAGCTTTATCTCTTTGTTGTCTGCATCACTCTTCTGTATTTTTGATCAAGGTCAGTATCCCAATTCACATTTGGATCTGTTTATTGTCAAATATACCAGGGGGCAATGTCCATACAGTCATGAAGATATTACAACAACAATTACAAGCTCAATAGAACAGAATGGTGCAAGATTGTAATGTAATATGAAAGTGCACACAAACAGAATGACAATAACAGAATGAGGTAAAGTTATGAGTAAGAGTACGGGGCAGCCCTGTAGGAACAATAAGTTCAAGAGTCTGATAGACGTGAGAAGACATTGTATTTAAGTCTGGATATCTGGGCTTTCAAGCTTCTGTATCTTTAGAAGGTAGAATTAGGAGCTCAGATTACACTTCAGGAAATAGAAGAAACAATAAATTTGTTGAAGAATAGTAAAACGCCAGGACCAGATGGCTTTAGTAATGAATTCTATAAAAGATTCTACGAGATAATTTCTCCACGCTTACAAAATGTATATATACTTGCTTTTAAAGAAAATATACTACCAGAAACACTAACCGTCAACTATTACACTTATACCTAAAAAGGATAAAGATCTAGAAGACCCAGGGTCATATAGAGCCATAGCTCTCCAAAATACAGATCAAAAAATATTAGCAAAGACCCTAGCAAGAAGATTAAGTAAATATGTTAGTAAACTAATAAACCCGGACCAAACGGGGTTTATACCCACGAGATATTCATTCAACTATTTGAGATGGCTGTTTAATATAATGTACTCGCATAAAACTGAAGAGGAAGACTTAGCAATTATTTCATTGTATGCAGAAAAAGCTTTTGATCAAGTAGCTTGGCAATATTTATTCAAAGTATTGCAAAAATGTAATATGGGAGATAATTTTATCTAATGGATAAAATGATTATATGATAAGCCGTTGGCTAGAATATTGACTAATAGTATATTATCCCCAAAATTCCAATTATCAAGGGGCAATAGACAGGGGTGTGTATTATCGCCCCTGCTATTTGCTCTAGTGATAGAGCCTTTAGCAGAAAGTATAAGCAATCATCCGAATATCCATGGATATAATACCAAACACTCAAATAATAAAATTTCATTATATGCAGACGACATATTATTATATATTGCAAATTTGCAAATCAGCATACCAAATATACTAAATTTAATAGATGAATTTGGTTCTTTCTCAGGATATAGAATAAACTGGGACAAAAGTGAAATTATGACGATTAAACCTCAAGAGCCGACACATCTGTTGAAATTCCCTTTTAGAATTGCAACAGAAAAATTCAAGTATTTGGGTATCCAAATTACTAGGAAATATAAATCATTACTCAACGCAAACTATATGCCTTTATTAACTAAATTAAATGGGTTGATTAAATTCAGGAAAACACAGCCGATGTCCGTAATAGGCAGAATAAATGTGATAAAAATGATCTTCTTACCACAAATACTGTACCTATTTCAATCAATACCAATATATTTAACAAAAAAAATCTTTAAAAAACTAGACTCTGATATTACAAACTTCATATGGGACTATAAATCACACAGAATTCAAAGAAAACATTTGTGTAGATCTAAAGAATCAGCGGGACTGACACTCCCTAACTTCTTGTACTACTATTGGGCAGTGAATATTAAAAATATAATCTATTGGTTGGACAGTTCTGCCCAACAAGTAGATTGGATCAGCATGGAGAAAGAGGATTGTTCCCCTTATAATATAGGAGCGATTCTTCTTTCCCCGATGAAACTGAACAATAAAATATATCAGAATAATCCAATTATTCACAGTATAATACGAATTTGGAAACAAATAAAATTAACTTTGAAATTAAGAAATTTATCGCTTCTTTCCCCGATAGCTAACAATCCCTCATTCAAATCATCTATTATTGATGCAACCTTATCCCTTTGGAAAGAATATGAATTAAAATGATTGGAGATATGTATGAAATAGGAAACCTTCCAACAATTACAACTAAAATATAACTTGGAAAGTAACCAATATTTCAAATATCTTCAAATTCAAGATTATTTGAAAAAATATATACAAGGATATCAAACTCTAACCACAGATTTATTAGAGGAAGGAATGAATAGAAAGGCAGAATCAAGCAATTTAATATCATATTTATATAATATAATTTTAAATATAGAAACACCAACGACAGAGGCAATTAGAAGGAACTGGGAACAAGAGTTATTGATAAAAATCCCAAACGGCAGATGGGAAAAAAAAGTATTATATGTACATAAATGTTCGATTAATGTAAGACATAACCTAATTCAATTAAAAATTTTACACAGATTATATTACTCGAAAACCAGATTGAATAAAATATTTCCAAATGTCTCCCCCATTTGTGATAAATGTCAAAATGCCACTATAGCACATTCCATTGTCTCTTGTACAAAACTGCATACATTTTGGAATGAAATCTTTGGAACATTTACAAAACTATTCAACACAAAATTGAACCCCAATACAGAACTGATTATCTTTGGATCAATGGAAGAGGGACATAAATTAACTATGTTCCAAGTAGCTCT
The DNA here is from genome assembly GCA_035221665.1 of Okamejei kenojei. NCBI lineage: Eukaryota > Metazoa > Chordata > Chondrichthyes > Rajiformes > Rajidae > Okamejei > Okamejei kenojei. The sequence continues at coordinate 35,489,522 of CM069160.1, forward strand.
TCTTAATTATGCTTTAATAACAGCAGAAAACTTATACTCAAATTCTGGAAAAATGCAACCACGAAAACGTTCAAAATGTGGACTTCAAATATGTCGGAAACGCTGCATCTTGAAGAAGTGAGATTCCTCCTATTCGGTAAAGTAGACCAATTTTTAAAGATTTGGCCTCCTTTTATCGACTTTTTACAAGCATATGGTGCAACATAACATAACCTTAGAAAGTGAATGGTTCAGAACTGGGTGACGGATGGGTAAAGATAGGAAATAGGTATATCTCTCCTAATTTCTTTTCTCTCTATTTTCTCTTTTTCATTCAATCTCCTTAGCTTTTTATCTCTGCTCCCTGTCTCTTTCGCTACCTGTTTCTACTTGCTTGTCTATCTATCGTGACACCCTTTATTTCCCTTTTTCTTTCACTGCTCTTTTATTATTAAATTAAAAATAAGAAGTTGTACAAGAATGGTAATGTGTATGTATGTACTAGGTACTTAGGTACCACACTACTGTACTTCTAACAAAAATAAAAATAAAATTAAAAAAAAACTGGGCTGTGAACACTGCCCTCTGCCGGGCTGTGGTGAATAGCAGAGTAGTTGATATGCCAGGCTGCGATGCATCCCGTTCAAGTTCAGGTTCAAATTCAAGTGAGTTTATTGTCATGTGTCCATGATAGGACAATGACATTCTTGCTTTGCTTCAGCACAACAGAAAGGCATGTACTACAAAACAGATCAGTGTGTCCATATACCATTATATATACACACATAAATAAATAAACTGATCAAGTGCAAATAACAGATAATGGGCTATTAATGTTCAGAGTTTTGTCCGAGCCAGGTTTAATAGCCTGATGGCTGAGGGGAAGTAGCTATTTCTGAACCTGGTCGTTGCAGTCTTCAGGCTCCTGTACCTTCTACCTGCAGGTAGCAGGGAGATGAGTGTGTGGCCAGGATGGTGTGGCTCTTTGATGATACTGTCAGCCTATTTGAGGCAGCGACTGCGATAAATCCCCTCGATGGAAGGGAGGTCAGAGCCGATGATGGACTGGGCAGTGCTTACTACTTTTTGTAGACGTTTCCTCTCGCTTGAAAGCTTCCAGAGAACCTGTCTCCACCGGCAAAGAATTCCACAGACTCACCACTCTCTGTGAGAAAAAGTGTTTCCTCGTCTCCGTTCTAAATGGCTTACTCCTTATTGTTAAACTGTGGCCGCTGGTTCAGGACTCCCCAAACATCGGGAACATGTTTCCTTCCTCTAGCGTGTCCAAGCCCTTAACAATCTTATATGTTTCAATGAGATCCCCTCTCATCCTTCTAAACTCCAGGGTGTACAAGCCCAGCTGCTCCATTCCCTCAGCATATGACAGCCCCGCCATCCCGGGAATTAACCTTGTAAACCTACGCTGTACTCCCTCAATAACAAGAATGTCTTTCCTCAAATTAGGGGACCAAAACTGCACACAGTACTCCAGCTGCGGTCTCACTCGAACTCTGTACAACTGCAGAAGGACCTCTTTGCTCATATATTCGATTCCTCTTGTTATACAGGCCAACATGCCATTTCTTAGCGCGAACGGCAGTTACTTGGGAAACGTGGTAACTCGTGAAGATTTTTCAACACGTTGAAAAATGTCCACGAGTAAATTATGCTCAGGATGTAAAAATGTGATACTTTTTAACACGTAGTCATACGGTAGTAGCTCGTGAGTTTACTGTAGTAGGACCTGGTGTCATATATCACTATTGTATGTTCATGATGGAAATAAGAATACTCTGTATTTTCATTATCTTTGAATTGTAGTTTTATGTAATCCTCCCATCATTTCTGAGATCCATTTCACAATATCTATCAGACATACAGAATGTTGCAAGGTAATATCTTGCCCAAACTCAGTTGTATCTTTCTATCTCAATAAATATCACAAAATATGCCATTGTTTCAGCCACATTATGACAAAATGTAATGTTTCCTTCCTATCAAAATCTCTGTGTAACATCTCTGTCCCTATCTTCCAATTCCGACTTTGAAATAAAATACAACTTTCGACTTAAAAATGTCACAGCAGGATCGCTATATAAATGCAAAAGTAACAGTCCCGTCACCCCAGTAACTAACCTTGTAAACCTACACTGCACTCCCTCAATAGCAAGAATGTCCTTTCTCAAATTAGGGGACCAAAACTGCACACAAAACTCCAGGTGTGGTCTCACTATGGCTCTGTACAACTGCAGAAGGATCTCTTTGCTCATATATTCGATTCCTCTTGTTATAAAGGCCAACATGCCATTCGCTTTCTTCACTGCCTGCCGTACCTGCATGCTTACTTTCACAGACTGATGTACAAGGACCCCCAGATCCCATTGTACTTCCACTTTTCCCAACTTGACGCCATTTAGATAGCAATCTGCCTTCCTGTTTTTGCTACCAAAGTGGAGAACCTCACATTTATCCGCATTAACCTTCGTCTGCCATGCATCTGCCCACTCCCCAAACCTGTCCATGTCACCCTGCATTCTCATAGCATCCTCCACACAGCTCACAGTTCCACCCAGCTTTGTGTCATCTGGAAATTTGCTAATGTTACTTTTAATCCATTCACCCAAATCATTGATGGAGACCCGAACGAGAGGCGTTTTTGCACATTAACAGACTCTGGGAGCTCATGTGCCGTCGGCGAGGACACATTTAGAGGCTTGTGTTCAGTTTCGGCGACTGTGTTATAGGAAAGATGTTGTGAAGCTGGAAAAGTCGCAGAAAAGATAGACGAGGATGTTGCCAGGACTTGAGAGTCTGAGCTACAGGGAGAGGTTGGGGGCAGGTTCGGACTTTATTCCCCAGAGCGCAGGAGGATGAGGGGTGATCTTACAGATGTGAATCAAATCATGAGGGGAATAGATCGGGTAAATGTTTTGACAGAAATAGTCGCATCTTCTCCAGTCACAGGCGGCGACCCCGAGGACTGGACTCCCCCCTTCCTTCCTCCCTCCCCCCCCTGCCTTCCTCCCCCACATCCTCCCCATCTCTCCCTCCCCACCGCGTACCACCCTTCACCCTCCCTCCCTCCTGCCCGCTCCATCCCTCTACGTTCCTCCCTCTCCCTCCGTTCCCCCTCCTCCAATCCTCCCCTCGAATTAAGGTATGTGGACCAGGTGGGTGAGTGTAGACCTGTGAATGATGCTCTATGGACCAGGTGGGTGAGTGTAGACCTGTGAATGATGCTCTATGGACCAGGTGGGAGAGTGTTGACCTGTGAATGATGCTCTATGGACCAGGTGGGAGAGTGTAGACCTGTGAATGATGCTCTATGGACCAGGTGGGAGAGTGTAGACCTGTGAATGATGCTCTATGGACCAGGTGGGTGAGTGTAGACCTGTGAATAAATCTCTGGACCAGGTGGGACACTGTAGATCTCTGTGAATTGGACGGGACTCTGGTGAAGGATAATTGTACACTGACAAGGGAAATGCTAAAGAGATTTGTGCTGCTGGACTCAACATGCTGAGACTGACAAACACAAAACAAAGTAATCATCAGGGTTTGTGCTGTTCACATCAGCATCAATACTCACTGTTGCAATGTGCTCTGTAAATTGGTGCAGCTGTAATGAACATTGACAGGACTCCATACACCAGGAAAACATAACGATGTTCTGTCAAAGAGATTCCATTAGAGGCCGTGATGCAGGTAGATGCATGCACATGCACATATACCCCACAACCCAAAACATATTTCACTGGTACTTCAGTAATGGATCTTTATGAATTTCTGTGCATTTGTCTGTTTATTGTTGTCATTCCACTGACATATAGTCAGAGAATCAGTGAAACAACCCCATCAGCACACCACAGCCATGCCTGTCTTTTGGCCCAAATACTCTCATCCCATTTGATGCCTATTAATTTTGAATGCTTCTATGCCTCACCTATATAAGTGCATCGTGTGGGAGAAAGTGATTGAAAATGGATAAAGCATTAGTGCTGCCGTAGTGGGATAGTACGTTGGAGGCACAAGAGACTGTAGATGCTGGAATCAGGAGCAACAAAACAAAATTGCTGGATGAACTCAGAGAATCAATCGACAGTTGATGTTTTGGGGTGAGGATCAACTGGATGACATGTTGGCCTTGCTCTGGACAAAACTGTAAATGTAATTCATGTAGATTCAGATTCCCATGATATTGTCCACACCCTTCGTAGGAGGCCAGCAAAGAGGACAATTGTAAATGCTTGGAAGTCATCAGGCTTAGACATTCAGCAGTGGAGAGGATGTCCATCCCTCCCAGATCACCCTACTGCAATATTCAGTCTACTATGCAATATTACAATAATCATCAGCTCTACTATGGAGAAAGACAAGAACAGGGATGTAATGCTGAGGGGCTATAAGGCGCTGGTCAGGCCGCATTTGGAGTATTGTGAACAATTTTGGGCACCGTATTGGAGGAAGGGTGTACTGACTCTGGAGAGGGTCCAGAGAAGCTTTACCAGCATAATCCCAGAAATGAGTGGGTTAACCTATGATGAGCATTTGACAGCACTGGGCCTGCACTCGCTGGCATTTAGAAGGATGATGGGGTCCTCATTGAAACCTATTGAGTAGTGAAAGGCTTGAATTGAGTGGGTGTGGAGATGAATTATTAACTAGAGAGTGTGTCTAGGATTAGTGGTCATAGCCTCAGAATTAAAGGATGTTCCTTTAAGAAGGAGGTGAGGAGGAATTTATGTCGTCAGAGGGTGGTGAATCTGTGGAATTCTTTGCCACAGTAGGCCATGGAAACCAAGTCAATTGATATGTTTATGGCAGAGATAGATAGATTCTTGATTAGTACAATATCAGAGGTTATGGGGAGAAATTATTGCTCAATGTTTGACATTGGTGATCCACAATATCCTGATATGACTGATCAAAATAATAAAATCCAAGGTTTACTCCAAACTCGTATAGCCAATTAAATATTTCATCCAAGAACAATGAGGTCATCGAAAATGTTGGGCCCCAGCCTGCAATTTCAGAAACAGTATATTCCATCATAATGGAAGTTGGAGAAGAGTATCTACAAAAATATTCAAACATAATTGTTTATACTTACTCCTCTTAATCAAAAACGATTTTTGGAGTTTCGTTTCAGGATGCAAATGAACCACGAGAATATAAACGATCATTGCTACCACCATTAAAAATCCAAAGCCTTCGATAATCCTGTACCGATGGGAGACTCTAGAAAAGGAATTCAATACATGTGCTAAAAAATTAGGATTACATGCCAGAACAGAGTTTGCTTTTCAAGATCAATGCATCGCAGTTGTTTCAGCTCTTCCCTGATATTGAGCATGACATGGGACGGATATGAGCATTTTAATATCGGCACTCTTGTAATTTATTTGCAGGTAAAATAAGTCTATGGAGATTTAGTTCCCACGAACTAGTACAGATGCACGACAGAAAGTATTCTAACGGGATGCATCGCAGCCTGGAGTATCAACTGCTCTGCTATTCACCGCTTGAACCGGCAGAAGGCAGTGTTCACAGCCCAGTCTAACACAGGCTTGGCACTTCATCTTCATGGTACGTTGCTTTAGTAACACAGGAAATATTACCAAGGATCCTGTCACCTTGACTATTCCTTTTTCTCTTTTCTACCTTCCGAAAATACAGAAGCTTGAAAGCCCAGATATCCAGACTTAAATACAGCTTCTTCTCCCGTCTATCAGACTCCTGAACTTATTGTTCCTACAGGGCTGCCGCGTACTCTTACTCACAACTTTACCTCTTCTGTTTATTGTCAATCTTTTTTTGTGCACCATTCTGCTCTACTGAGCGTGTATTTATTGTTGTAATATCTTCATGACTGTATGGACACATTGCCCCTGGTGTATCTGACAATAAACAGATCCAAATGTGAATTGGGATTTTGACCTGGATCAGAAATACAGAAGAGTGATGCAGACAACAAAGTGATAAAGCTGAGTAGCTGGAAGAATACAAAGAAAGCCGTCAGCTGTACATGCCGCTTGTGCACTAGAGAGACAGACGGGCACTCATTCACTGTCGGGTACAGATGCATAATACACGAACTCATGATATAATGACTTACACAATACAAGTGTGATCTCTGTATGTCCCCAGAGCGGGGTGGGAGATTGCAACCTTCACGGGGCCGCCATGTTTCGACGAATGCAATAAACCTGGCGTGCACAAATAAGATCAAAAAGAACAAGTTGTCCGACAACTTTAGGCTGTGCACGACATACGCAAGAAGAGGTCCCCAGAGCAAAGAAAATAGTGAAGGCGGATGCAGCAAAATATGTTGTAGTGCTCACCAGAGCAATAATGGATGAGATAAAAGAGTACTGATTGAGTAGCACCAATCCTGAAACAGGAAACTGAAAACCTTTGTAAATACAACATGCAGAAATTAATAACAACTCCATGTAATGTGAAAGCAGCAAGTAACACGTCCACGCCACGACAAATATTCATTAAAACAGTGGCGACACATACAGCATGGAAACTGGCCCTTTGATGCTGACCAAGATGCTCCATTCATGTGCTAGTCCAACCTGCCCGTGTTTGGCTCAAATCCCTCTAACACTTTCCTATCCATGTACCTGTAGGATCCATTTAGCTTAAGCTGGTATTAAAATCGTCTGATATTTTTTAAATGCCAAATTACCTTTTAAATGTTGCATTAGTACCTGCCTCAACTTTCTCCTCCAGCAGCTCATTCCATATACCCACCATCCTCTGTGTGGGAAAAGTTGCCCCTCGGATTTCTAAGACATTTTTGACATCTCACATTAAACCTAACTCTATGTGCAACTACCCAATCTATTCCCCTCATGATACATCTCTATAAGATCACCTCTCATCCTCTCCACATTACGTTGCATTAGTAAGACTGGAAATATAGTTAAGGATCCCACCACCTTGACCATTCACTTTTCTCTCTTCTACCTGAAAATACAAGGGCTTGAAAGCCCAGTTATCCAGACATAAAACAGCTTCCTCTCACATCTACCAGACTCCTGAACTAATCGTTCCCAGATCAGGTATACAGTCCCAGCCTGCTCAAACTCCCTATAGCGCAGGCTCTCAAGTGCGGGCAACATCCTTGTAAATCCTCTATGCACACTTTCCAGTTTAACAAAAGGGTTACCAAAGCTGAACACAATACTCTAAGTGCGGTCTCACCAATGTCTTGTTCAACTGTAACACAACAGCCGAACCTTTATATTCAATACCCTGTAGATGAAGGCCAATGACCATTTTCAGGGATCGATCTCACTGCACTCCTAAATCCCTCTGCCCTGCAACACTGCTCAAGGCCTTCCCATTCGTGTGCAGAACGTGCCCTAACCAGCGGGGGGGGGGTGGGGGGGGGGGGGATGGGGGTGTTGTCCCCACCTTTCAAAACATGGTCCCTCCAATCCCCCCGCCTGGTACCCTCGCCCTCTCCCTCCCCCAGATCCAGGATACTCGCAACCAACTATCCCCCACCCCACCCCCAACGCAGGTCGGCGATGGACTGGCCCGGGTGAAAAAAAGGAAACTTACTTGTGGAGCTGTCGGGTCAATGGGGGGGGGGGGGGGGGGGAGATTTTAATGCCAGTCGTGTCAAGACGGGAGGGGAGGGGCAAGTTAGGACGCTGTTACCATGGAACCCGCCTAATAGCCCGCAGCATAGGACGTGTTAAGAGGCTGATGTGGGCCGGATGAAATATCGTGGTGGGCGGCATGTGGCCCGCGGTTCATGGTTTGGACACCCCCCCTGCTCTAAACTGGCATCGATATTGATATTAAACATCTTGGTGTTAATTCCACTGCCACAGAACTTATAACATCACTTTGTATTGGTCGACGGCTGACACTTTTATCAAGCAGCAAAAATGGCATGAAAATAGTAAGATTAATGAGAGCTTACCAGTTTGAAGTTTGATCTTTATTTTATGAGGAATTACGATGAGAGATTACGTGAAGAAGCCCGCCAGCCCGCATGCACACCAACCTTCAAAGCAGCGGTGTGAAATCACAGAATAACAGTTGTTGAACTGAATATAGTAAGATTCGAGAAACTAGAACTACCAGCTGACCTTTAAGAGAGATGGGAGCAGAGGGCACGTAATCCCTCTTCGTAACTCCTCATAAAATAAAGATCAAACTTCAATCTGGTAAACTCTCATTTAATCTTACTATGTCAGTATCTACTCCTGCATAAGCCAGAACCCATTTTACCCACCTGGAGATGGTCTGTACTGAACCCTTTTTATGAGGTTTCTTGAAACCAACAAGTAGTGCTAGATCCGAGCCCCTGACGCTCTTAGTGACCTTGATATATTGTTGGAGGTGTGTGACTACACATAACCGAAGGTCTAAGGGGTATACCAAAAAATGTACTTTGAGGCCGGAAGTACCTGGTCTACTCTGCTTGACTAGATCTTGCACATAAAAGGTGATACTATTAGCAGACATAATCATGTTATCCTACTTAAGAATATCCTATATTGGATAACATTACCTATTTCAATGCTAGGTAGAATTAATGCGATAAAAATGATTTTTCTTCCGCAATTATTATACCCGTTTCAACTGATCCCGATATATCTTCCTAAAAATCTTTTAAGAAGGTGGACTCTATAGTTACCAATTTTATTTGGGATTATAAGAGCCATAGAATTAATAAATAACATCTATGTAAATCAAAAATAAATGGAGGTTTTGCACTGCCTCATTTTATGTTTTACTGCTGGGCAGTTAATATTAAAAATATGAATTTTTGGTTGGAAGAATTAGATAAACAGCCAAACAGGTTAAAAATGGAAAAGGAAGATTATTCACCTTTCGAAATTAGCTCGATTCTATTTGCCAATACTAAAATACGTAACAAAACTTATAGAGGAAGTTCAATAATAGAAAGTGGGATACGTATCTGGAAACAATTGAAGAAAACATTAAAGTTGGAAAGTATACCACTGGCTCTTCCCATAGTAAACAATGATACTTTTAAACCCTCAATGATGGACAAAGGTTTTTTACATTGGAAAAACTATGGAATTAATAAGATTGGTGATCTCTACAGGGAAAATCTCTTTCTTTCATTTCAGGAATTACAACAAAATTATGGATTACACTCAAAAGAGTACTTTAGGTAGTTACAAATTAGAGACTATGTTAAATCAAACACACAGGAACATAGAAATAGAAAGACAGAAATTTTAGATGAATGTCTAAATAAATATCCGAACACAGAAAAATTAATATCATATATTTATAATATTTTATTGGAAAATGATGTATCAATGTCGGAAATATATAGGCAAGTATGGGAAAATGAATTAGGTCAAACAATTAGTCCAGAAGTATGGAATGAAAGTTTACAACGTATACACCACTACTCATTAAATGCCAGACACTCTTCGATATAATTTGAAGTTTTACATAGATTACACTTTTCAAAATCCAAATTAAACAGAATTTTCTCAAATGTTTCTGCTATATGTGATAAATGTCAGCATTTAGAAGCTAATCTAATGCACTCATTTACAAAATGTATAAAAATTACTAACTTTTGGACAGAAAGTTTTAAGATAATTTCGAATGTAGTTAGTACAAATTTGACTCCAGACTCAAAATTAATGATATTAGGAATATTAGAAACAGATCAATTACTAACAACACAACAAAGAATTTTTATCGATTATAGTTTAATAATTGGTAAAAAATTAATATTTAGATTTTGGAAAGGTCCTACATCCGCCACAATCAAAATGTGGATTACAGAAATGTCGGAGACACTTCATCTGGAAAGATTAAGACTTGTCCTTTTGGACAAGCTAGATCAGTTCAGAGGAATATGGTCTCCATTTATTGAATATTTAAAGGGTCAAGGTGGTCTGGTTCGAGGGCCTGACTGAAACCTGAATGAAGGAATAGATGAAGAACTATATACACTGATATATCTCCAATGAAGTATAGCCTACTTAATACTCCACTCATTTTATTGATTTTCTACTTTTATTTTACTTCTCTTTATTATTTTTCTCTATTATCTTCTTTCTGTAACAAAATAATAAAAAACATAGAAGTACAAATAAGAATGATTGTAAATTTTAAAAATATTAAGACTGTATGTGACGAATAATATGCCTTTTCTTTTTTTCTCATTTTATTCCTTCTTAATATGTATTTACTTCTAATAAAAATATTTTACAAAAAAAAAAATTAATCATGTTATCCAGCCGCAGCTTTTGCAACGACTGGACCCGTTGTGCTGACACCAATGCCATGAGCATCACCTCCTTGAAAGTGAGCTGGACCAGGGACAGAAATGTTGCTGGTGCCCATCTGTGAAGCAGTGTTAGTACTGTTCCAACATCCCATATATCCGAGTATCTGGGCCTGGGAGGATTCGAGTTGAAGACACCCTTCATTTACCGGTATACCAGAGGGTGAGACCCAACAGAGTGGTGTCCCGATCCTGGCCACAAATATGCCGACAGTACACTTTTAGCACAATTTAAAGCACTATAACTCAACTTCTCATCAAAATACAGTTTTGAGAGGAACTCCTATACATTGGTTATATATGGTGTGTCGTACGGAATATTAGATTGTGAACAGAACATTTCCCACTTCTTAATATAGGAAATGTACTGTTTCTTCCTACTGTCTCTCCAGGCCACAGCAGGTACATCCACCATGCGATCAGACTGTTCGAGCCCCCAGAAAGGTTTTCTCAGAATCTGCAAATCAATAAGTTGATTTGGTCATGGAGTGGATGTTTCTCCCCCGTTACAGGGTGGACTAGCAGATTACTGCCTTTGGGAACTGCCATAAAAGGCTCTGTGATCATTCCCAGTATGATTGTGAACCATGGCTGTGTAGGCCAGTAAGGCACTACCAGAATGCCTGAGGCAGAGTCTTGCTTGATCTTCAGCAATCAACGACTGACGAGGCAGAATGGGGGGGATGCATAAAAGAACATTCCTCCCCAATGTAGCGAGAATGCATCCACCGCCACTGCCCCTGGGTCTGGTTCCCATGCAACATACTTTGGTAACTGGTGATTGAGTCTTGATGCAAACAAATCGACATCCGGTGTTCCATACCGATTGCTAATATCATGAAATATGTTATGATTCAACATCCATTCTGTGTTGTCATTGAATTTCTGTGACTTGGTGTCCGCCACCATATTGAGCCTACCTGGCAAGTAGGTAGCTGAAATCCAAATATTTCTTGCAATGCACCAGTGCCAAATGAGGTTAGCCAATTTATCACAGGATACTGCCTTGATTCCACCCATGTAATTAATGTAAGCCACCACTAAGGTGTTATCAATTTGAAGTCGAACATGCAGATGATGCATGTTCCTGCAATAAGCCTTTAACCCATAGAGTGCTCCCAACAACTCTAAGTAGTTAATGCCATACAAATGGAGAATCAATGACTCATGCATATTCCATCTGCCACCACAGCTAGAGATGGTATCAGTAGCTCCCCATCCCAGAGCACTAAGATCAGTTTGTAATATCATTGAAGGACTGTTGACCAAAATATTGCTGGAGCAATGCCGAATATTGGATGTCCACCATTGTAACTTGGAAATGGCTTCAGCTGGTAAATGCATAGGTCTATCTACGTGACCTGCATGGAATTTGAGTGCCTGCTCCTTTGCACATTGTACATTTTGATAATGCAAAGGCCCAAACTGTGCAGCTGGAAAAGTAGCCAATAATTTTCCAATTATACTGGCTAATTGTCGAATAGAAGGTTGCTGTTTTACAATGAGATAATTACAAGCTTCTATTAATTCCAATCTCTTGCCCAAAGGCAGAATCACAGACATGTGATTTGAGTTCATGGTAAATCCCAAATAATCAATCACCCGAGATGGTGTCAACTGGGATTTAATTGGATGGATGAGAAACCCCAATCTCTCAAACAAGAGTCTGGTGGCTGAAATAGCTAATTTAGCTATTTTTAGAGTTTTACCTATGATCAGGATATCATCCAAATAAGCCATCCCAATATGACCTTGTGCTCGTAATAACGCATGAGCTGGTTTAAACAATTTTGTAAATAATCTGGGAGCTGAGGTTAACCCATTAGGCAATGCTTTAAACTGCCATAGTTGCCCCATCCAGCTAAAGTTCAAATATTTCCGGTGATCCCTATGAATGGGCACTGAATTTTTGAGGTCGATGCATGCCATGTAACACCCTTTGGAAACCAGTTGTTTGGCAGTAACAAGGATTTCCATTTTGAAATGTCTATACTGCACAATGGGGTTAAGTCGAGTCAAGTCAAGGATGATTCGGCATCCTCCATCCTTCTTTGGTCTAGCAAAAATATTGGATACAAATTGGTGAGGTTCATGACTCGACTTCTCAATTACCCCTTTTGTATATAACGACTCAATTTCAGCTTGTACATCCAAACCCTCCTGTTGTGAATGAATAAAGGACTGACTTGGTGTATGCTGTGAGGGTGGAAACGAATCAGAAAGGAATTCAATTTGGAACCCTTGTACACTGTGCAGTATAAACAAATCTGATGTTATCCAACGCCATTCATTCAAAAACCAGCGTAATCTTCCCCCAACTAGTGAGTGACCCACACACCTTATGTTGCAGAAAGAACCAGACCCACCTACCTCCATGGTAACTGGTTGATTCATGGTGTTTATTTCCGCTCCCGAGATTTGGGGGGTAAAGCTGCTGGGGTGCGCGAACCGTGCATCGTTGATGTGGGCCGGCCTGGGCCATGCCCTAAAAAAGATCTTGGCCCAAAACGTTCGGCCTTCATGCTGCTACCAGCTTCAGGGAACCCCTTGCTGCTGGTAGAGGCGTAGGGGTGTTGCCGCCGGAAAGACAAAGCTCTGCTTGTTGGTGGAGCTCGGATTGACCCCGCGGCTTTTGCCTCGTCATCTAGGTCTTTGACCTGCTTCGACAGATCTTCCCCAAACAGGTAATTTGGCGGCTGCGCATTGCTGGCCCTGCATAATCCCGCAAACTTTGGATTCAGGGCCGGGTGGATGGCGTTTTAGCAGTAGCAATTTATTTCAAAGTGCGCATTGCATAACAATGCCAGCGCATCTTGTTGCCCATCCGACAGAGGACCTACATCCACTGACCTGGCAAAGGCCATGATGATGAAGCCAGCAGGCTCAGAATTCTCTGGAGGTTCACCTCCTGGTTTCTGATGCCTCCACCGATATAATTCCATATTGAGCTGTTTACAGCCGGCACTTTTAGAGTTGCTGTTGTCACCACATATGTACTGTTCCAGCTGTCACTTTGCCTCATTTGAGCTCTCCTGCTTATCCCGTCTCAGTGCTGAACTACAACACACCCTGTTTCAATGTGATCCTGATGAGGCTATCATGCAACTCATGAATATCGGTATGTCAAGGAGGACTCTCTCTAACTTCTACAGGTGCACAGTAAAGAGCATGCTGACCGGTTGCATTGAGGCTTGGTTCGACAACTTGAGCGCCCAAGAGCGGAAAAGTCTACAAAAAGAAGTAAACACTGCCCAGTCCATCATCGGCTCTGACCTACCTACCATCAAGGGGATCTATCGCAGTCGCTGCCTCAAAAACGCTGGCAGCATCATCAAGGACCCACACCATCCTGGCCACACACTCATCTCCCCGCTACCTTTAGGTAGAAGGTACAAATGCCTGACGTCTGCAAAGTCCAGGTTCAGAAATAGCTACTAAAACAAATCTTGGAACATTAAGAGCCCATTGCACTTTATTTTTCCTGCATCTAGCTTGTCCAGTCCATTTATAATTTTACTTCGGAGTCACATGAGTGACTTCGGAGTCGCATGCGCGACAATATTTTGAAACCAGCATTGGCGTCTCTACGGAAACAAAAGCATATTGTCATGGCATATCTTGATGACATCCTAACTGTGGGGAAAACCTTGGAACTGGCTAAATTGGCTGTGACAGCCACCAAGCCTCTATTTCAAAAACTGGGATTTATCATCCATCCAGACAAATCCAAGTTAATGTCCTCTGTAATAATGGATTATCTCGGGTTCACGATTGAAATGGTTCACATGACTGTCACCTTGCCAAAAAAAACAAGGCGACAGACTTAATAGAGGCATGCAATAGCCTTGTTCGCGCCAGTAAACCAACCATTCGGCACGCTGCCAGAGTACTCGGGAAACTTGTGGCTACATTTCCAGCTACACAATATGGACCATTACAAGGACGTTACATTACCAAAATTTACAAAGAGACAAAATTTCAGCACTCAAATCCCACACTGGTAATTTTGAGAGGCCTATGCAGATACCGGCCAAAGCAAAAATCGAACTGGGATGGTGGATTACCAATATTTGACATTGCTTTAATCTCATCACAATTACAAACCCTTTGGTTGTGTTACAAACTGATGCCAGCGCTCACGGCTGGGAGCTTCCGATATCACCTTCAGTTGTTGTGGTAGATGGAATATACACAAATCTACCTTTCTTCGGACACAAGTTAATAACTATTTAGAAATGTTGGGAGGATTTCATGGACTGAGGGCCTACTGTACAGATATGCACCATCTGCATGTTCGCCTACAAATAGATAACACCACAGTGGTGGCGTATATTAATCATATGGGTGGTATCAAGTCGATATCTTGTGATGAATTGGCAAATTCAATCTGGCACTGCTGTATAGAAAGACACATTTGGATATCAGTTACCTACCTTCTGGGTAAGCTCAATACAGTGGCGGACACCAGGTCATGCATACTCAATGACAACACCAAATGGATGTTGAACCACCAGGTATTTACCGACATTATAGCTCGGTATGGAACGCCAGATATCGACCTTTTTGCATCTAGACTTAACCATCAGATACCAACATATGTCGCATGGGAACCAGACCCTGGGGCATTAGCGATGGACACTTTCTCGCTACATTGGGGGAATTTGTTTTTCTATGCATTTCCCCCTTTCTGCCTTATCAGTCGGGTATTGCAGAAAATTCAATTCGACTCCGCATCAGGGATTCTGATAGTACCCGACTGGCCTATGCAGCCATGGTTCCCGGTGGTCCTCGACATGGTGAAAGAACCATGTCTCCCGATTCCCAAATGTCCGAATCTCCTGGTACATCCCATGACAGGGGAAAATCATCCGTGCCATGATTACATGATCCTCTTGGCTTGCAGGGGCTGAATAGACCGCTCCTGGAGTTCGGGCTGACAGACAGGACCATGAACATCATTACGGCGTCGTGCAGGGAGTCCACCAGTAGACAATACCTCACCCATGTTAAAAAATGGGAGGTATTTTGTTCCAGGACTGGTACCACGTACAACTCTGCTACAATTCGGACGTAGTGGAATTCCTGGCTAGCCTTCACTACGATGAGGGCCTCAGTTATAGTGCCATCAACAGCGTGAGGAGTGCTTTGTCATCCTACCTCGGGCTTGGAGTGGGATCGAAATCCCCTGGTGTCTAAACTTATGAGGGGTATTTTTAATTCTAACCCTCCCAGGCCTCGATATTCGCAAATCCTGGGACATCGGACTAGTCTTGTCCCTGTTCAGGGGTTGGGCACCAGTCACATCACTCTCATTGACTAAGCTCACCTACAAGGTGGTGATGCTGATGGCACTTGTTATTGCACAGTGGGTCCAGACCCTGCATAAATTAAAATTGGATACCGTGGTATCAACTCCTAACAAGGTGACCTTTCATGTAAATGAGTTACTAAAACATAACAGACCAGGGTCATCTGGTCTAAAATTGGAGTTCCTGGCCTATCCATTAGATAGACGCCTTTGTATAACTACCCACCTTCGACACTACTTAGAGGTTACTAAAAATCTCAGGGGTATGGAAATGGGCCTTTTAATCAGGTTTAAATACCCTCACCATAGGGTAACTGTTCAGACCATTCCAAGGTGGCTCAGGGTGGTGTTAGGTGCAGCAGGGGTAGACACTGACGTTTTCAAATCTCATTCTACCAGGGCTGCATCTACATCAGCGGCGAGGATGATGGAAGTTCCCATGGACCACATCCTCGCAATGGCGGGTTGGTCCAATGAGTCAACTTTTCAACAGTTTTATAACAAACCTGTGACCACACCTGCAACTTTTCAGATACTATTTTAAGTTCCGTTTCTTAATTTCCCGGAAGTTAGGGGTTTATTATTTGTTGTTAATAAATACATTATTGTTTTTCAGCTCTGATTCAAGTCTGAAATACGTTAACATACTTCCTCCCTTAGTCATTATGGCAGTGTGTGAGCATGGACTCGTTTCCAGGGCATGAAATCACAGAGCTTTGAAATTTTCATGAAGTCACTCACGTGACATGAAGTAAAATAGTAAGATTAAACAAGAATTTACCAGTTCGATGTTTGATCCTTATTTTATGAAGAGTTACGATGAGGGATTTCGAGCCCTCCACTCCCAACCCTCTATTATAAGCTCAACTGGTACATTAGTTCTCTTATCCTACTATCTTCAGTCAACTCTGCTATCCGTGATTTCACACCGCTGCTTTGAAGAATGTCGCGCATGCGTGCTGGCGGGGTCTTCACAAAACCCCTCAACGTAACTTCTCATAAAATACGGATCAAACATCGAACTGGCAAGTTCTCGTTTAATCTTACAATTTTATATGTTTCTATACGATAACCCCTCATCCTTCTAAGGGATAACCCCTCAGCCAGTCCCGGGACACGCAGGCGTATTTTTTCCAATTAGTGTTCGAGACCTGGGCACCACAGACAGTCCTGGAGCAAGAGATCCCACGTGGGCGCTAGACATAGTCCCGGGGCATTTGAGCCGACTGGCTGAAGCGCCAATGTCACAAAACATGGCGGGGCGGGGGGAGGTGTTGTCCCCACCTATCAAAACATGGGGGGAACAAGTTTCCCCCATCGCTCCGCCGGGCACCCTCGCCCTCACCCTCCCCCGGATCCAGGATGTACCCCCCCCTCCCCCCACAACGCATGGCTGCGATGGACAGGCCAGGGGGCCGAAAATGAAACTTACCCGTGGAGCTGTCGGGTCAATGAGGGGGTGGAAAGATTTTAATGCCAGCCATGTAAAGACGGTAATGTAAAGAGGAGGGACAAGTGAGGGCGCTGTTTTGGGCTGCAGGGACTGTTTCCGCACTGTATCTCTAATATAAAGAGATGGTGAAGTGGTCGGGGGCTCCACATCACGGAGCAGCTGTAGACTGGCACGTACTCGAGAGGGTGAGAGAGCTCAGCTTATGCGCACCGGTCACCCAGATATCCCACCTGCAGGCTGACCTTCAACACTTGCCATTAAATCCAATGAAGAGGCATCTAAATTGGCCAGAGGAAGCAGTAAACCGGACGACGGAGACATTTAGAATTTAATAGAGGAGGGCAAGGGTTTAATTCAGAGGGGAAAAATAGAGCATGAAAGAAACCTTGCGGGGAATATAAAAACTGACGGTAAATGCTTCTTTAGATATGTAAAAAGTAAAAGGTTAGTGAAGACAAATGTAGGTCCGTTACAGTCAGAAACAGGGGAATTTATAATGGGAAACAAGGAAATGGCAGAGCAGTACTAAACAAGTACTTTGGGTCTGTCTTCACTGAGGAAGACACAAACAATCTCCAAACGAATTGATCGTGTCCACGGTGCCTTTGTAAATTATTAGGGATTAGAAACAGAAACAGGCAAATTTGCTTCAGTCAGTACTATTGTACACTGGTTGCAACCTCGTCTGAGACAAATGTTCTGTGGAACTTGTAGAGTGGGAAACGAAAGATATGTATGATGTTCTGTCTATTTTACAACATTGTCAGTGCCAGAATGATCAACGGCAGCAGAGTGTTAATGAGAGACCAGTGCGTAGAGACATCTTACCCTGTGGGTCCTAAAGCCCCGAAGGGAAGAATGTTATGAATGGGAAGGGGAAGAGTCAGGTCAGTGGGAGGGAGGGGGACAAGTAATAATAACTTGTTTTCATTGTGGTCAATATGGACACTGAGTTAGATACTGTCTGTACCGCGACACTTCAAACACCAACCAGGGACACCATCCCAATGTTTACACCAGGGGTCTCCAAACTAACCAGGGACACCATCCCAATGTTTACACCAGGGGTCTCCAAACTAACCAGGGACACCATCCCAATGTTTACACCAGGGGTCTCCAAACTAACCAGGGACACCATCCCAATGTTTACACCAGGAGGCTCCAAACTAACCAGGGACACCATCCCAATGTTTACACTGACAACATTGTGCGCTGTGCCACACTGACCCCCTCTACTTCCCATTGAGCAAGATGGTGAACCACATGACTGCAATCTTGTTACTAGACTCACCTCCACACCTTGATCGAACCTTGAAGTTCATCCGCTCACAAATCTAGATTATTAATTTTACGTTGATGGACCCTCTGCCAGAGCGCCTGAATGCTGGCTCCCTTCAAACGGGCTGTGTGATGTCAACCTCCAGTTCCACACTTGAATCAGCAGCATTGCCTTCCAAATGCTCTACTCAACTTGCTGATCTTTTTGTCCTCACCCGTGCATATATTCTAGATAAATTTAAAACTGTTAACATTTACACAGATTCCCGCTATGCCTTTGGAGTTGTCCATGATTTTGGCAAATTATGGGAAGCCCGCGGATTTTTAACATCTTCAGGTACCCCTATAAGACACGAGATAATGATCCGCAAATTTTGGAAAGCTGTTCAATTGCCCACAGCTGTTACAGCACACACTAAAAGTCAGGATGACATCTCCTCAGGATGACATACACACATACATGCATGCATACATACATACATGATACAAGATACAAGATACATTTATTTGTCACATGTGCCAGATGGCACAGTGAAATGTGATTACCCTACAGCCATGCAATAAAATAAAAAACACAACACATGATAGAGTTCAACATTAAAACATCCCCACACAACAGAATCAACAGAACCACTGAGAGGGAAGGCACCAAAGTCGGTCATCTTCCTCTAATGTTCCCCAACGGTCACCCGTGGTCAGGGCCTCCCCGTGCCCTCCGCAGTCGCCGCTACGGCCGGCCCGATGTACATGCTTACATGCATATATGCATACATACATACTTGCATACATACATACAGGCAAACATACATACATACATGCAAAGTCCACTGAAGTCTAGACACAGCCCAAGATGGTTATTCAATATCGGATATCCCTGCACTTTCTCCTAGTGGCCCAGGGGAGGGTGTGTGCAACCCTTAACATATCCTGCTGTTTCCTCCCGAACCAAGACAAACAGATTGAAAGCACGGTTTCCAAGGTCAGGGAGGCACTGACATCGAGTGCTGCTGGAGGGTCATCAACTCGGTAAAAGACGCCCTTTGGTCTGCCCGAGCATTGTTCACCACCCAGCAGAGCGAGATGTCCGTCAGGGAATGTTGCCGACTGGCCCGCTGCAGACTGCAGGAGTACGTGCTGAGGGACGCACTGAAGCTCGGTGCAGCCAACGCCAAGGCTCGGTGGGGGAGGGCCACAGTCTAAGGCCCTTCCGCTGCTGGACATGGGGGGTACAGTATTGTGGAGACGCCCCTCAATATAAGGGAAGGTATCCCACGCCATTGTGGCATGAGTGGGGGACTGATTTGTGGAAACTTGGGAAAAAGTAAATGTCTAAACTGTATTGATCTATTGTACAGCCTCCGAAAATGTCGGATGGATTTTCCGCAAGGTTAATGTATTGTATATATTTATCATTCGAATAAAGTATATTTTGAAATTTAAAAAAAAAAAAAAAAAAAGGGAGGCACTCCCACCAGTCAAGGGGTTTAATTCCTTAGATCTGCTGCAAGGTGTGGACATGGTCATGAATATTTATTAAGGGCCTGTCCCACCAGCATGCGTTTGCATGCGTCTAGCGTGACCAAAGGTGGTCGCTTGAGGCATACGGCCTCGCGGGGCCAGTCCCAATTCGAACCGTGGAGGCGTATGGAGTTGTGCGGGGCTGGTCCCGACATCATACTCACCAATCAGCTGGGCAGGAGGCGGGCCGACTGAATTTGGACGTCGCACGGCGTCGGGCAGTGACATCATCGCGCAACGCCACACGCTAGGCGTGTGCCATCAAGACGCTGCGTACGATGTCGAGACGCTGCGTGCGTCCTCAATGCGGCTGCAGGCCGACAGGCCATTGACGCGCGGAATTTTTGGACAGTGTTAGTTTTTCGGAGCCCCGCCCGATGTCGGGACCAGCCCCGCACAACTCCATACGCCTCCAACGAGCGAAGTGGGTTCGGCCCCGCAAGGCCATACGCCTCAAGCGACCACGTCCACACCTTGCAGCAGATCTCAGAAATTAAACTCCTTCACTGGTGGGAGTGCCTCCCTGACCTTGGAAACCGTGCTGGAGGGCTCGTTAAGACCATTTTAAAACATGCTATTATTATTTTAGTCGCTGTTGTCACCATATATATATTGTTCCAGCTATTACTCTGCCTCATTCGAGCTCACCTCCTTGTCCCGTCTCAGTGCTGAACCACAACACATCCTGTTTCAATATGATCCTGATGATGCCATCATGCAACTCATGAATATCGGTTTGTCAAGGAGGACTCTCTCTAACTTCTACAGGTGCACGGTAGAGAGCATGCTGACCGGTTACATCGTGCCTTGGTTCGACAACTTTAGCTCCCAGGAGCGGGAAAGTCCACAAAAAGTAACAAACACTGCCCAGTCCATCATCGGCTCTGACCTACCTACCATCGAGGGGATCTATCACAGTCGTTGCCTCAAAAATGCTGGCAGTATCATCAAGGACTCACACCATCCTAGCCACACACTCATCTCCCCACTACCCTCGGGTAGAAGTTACAAGAGCCTGACATCTGCTCCTTCCCCACAGCTATCAGGCTCCTTCCCCACAGCTATCCGGCTATTAAACTCAACTGAAACAAATCTCGGAACATTGAGAGCCCTTTGCACTTTATCTGATTATTTATGTGTGTGCATATACAATAATCAATAGTATATTAGACCATTTTCTGTTTATTTGCACTTTATCTGCTTATTTATTGATGTGTGTATATATTGATATAATGGTATATGGACACACTGATATGATATGTTCTCTATCCATGCCTACTATATTACGTTGTGCAGAAGCAAAGCAAGAATTTCATTCTCCTATCCGGGACACTTGACAATAAACTCTCCTGACTTGTGTGATAACACTGATTAACAAGTTTATTATTGATCTGTTTGGACTAAAGGGGAGATTGTGGGAATTGTGGGAAGAACTGAGCTGTTCTTCCATCTTGTATTTCAACGTGGGCAGCACCTCACTCTGTGGAACGGAGGCAGAGAAGGGAAGCACTCAAACCCAACATGTAGGGGAGAAAAAGAAAAAGATAATAAACAGAGAATAAGATGTGGTGGGTTTTCTTAAATGTGAATATGTTAATGCTAGGATCAAGGGCTGGATGGTTTGGAGTTTGTACCATGTGTGCAGGATAGTTTTTTGCAGCAATACATACAGGTACCTAATAGAGAATGGGCAGCGCTGGACCTCCTGTTAGGAAATGAGACAGGTCAGGTGACGGAGGTATGTGTTGCGGAGCACTAGGGGTCCAGTGATGACAATACCATTAGTTTCAATATAATTATGGAGAAGGTCAGAACTGGACCAAGGGTTGAGATTTTTGATTGGAGAAAGGCTAACTTTGAGGAGATGTGAAAGGATTTAAAAGGAGTGAATTGGGACATTTTGTTCTAAGAGAAGAATGTAGTAGAGAAATGGAGGACATTTAAAGGCGAAATTTTAAAGCACAGAATCTTTATGGCCTTGTTGAAAGGAAAGAGTATTAATTGGAAAGAGCCATTGTTTTAAAGGGAAATTGGACACTTGATTTGGAAAAAGAGAGAGATCTACAATAATTATAGGCAGCATGGAGTAAATGAGGTGCTTGAGGAGTATAAATAATGTAAAAAGAATCTTAGGAAATAAATTAGAAAAACTAAAAGAAGATATGAGGTTGCTTTGGCAAGTAAGGTGAAAGTAAATCCAAAGGGTTTCTACAGCTACATTAATAGCAAAAGGATAACTAGGGATAAAATTGGTTCATTAGAGAGTCAAGGTGGACAGCTTCCTGCAGAGCCAAAAGAGATGGGGGAGATATTGAACAATTTATTTTCTTCGGTATTCACCAAGGAGAAGGATATTGAACTCGGTGAGTTAAGGGGAAAGAGTAGAGTAGCTATGGAAACTATGAGATTCAAAGAGGAGGAAGTACTGACACTTTTGAAAAATATAAAAGTGGATAAGTCTCCAGGTCCTGACAGGATATTCCCTAGGACATTGAGGGAAGTTAGTGTAGAAATAGCAGGAGCTATGACAGAAATATTTCAAATGTCATTAGAAACGGGAATAGTGCCGGAGGATTGGCGTACTGCGCATGTTGTTCCATTGTTTAAAAAGGGTTCAAAGAATAAACCTAGCAATTATAGACCTGTTAGTTTGACGTCAGTGGTGGGCAAATTAATGGAAAGGATACTTAGAGATAAAAGAGATGGGGGAGATATTGAACAATTTATTTTCTTTGGTATTCACCAAGGAGATGGATATTGAATTATGTGAGGTAAGGGAAACAAGTAGGGTAGCTATGGAAACTATGAGGATCAAAGAAGAGGAAGTACTGACACTTTTGAAAAATATAAAAGTGGATAAGTGTGAGGTGCTACATCTTGGCAGGACAAATCAAAATAGGACGTACATCCAAGATGGATTCTTTTTTTTTTTTTTTTTTTTTAATTTTTTTTTATTATAGAAACAAAATAACATATTACATTTCTACAGTAATAGTACATAGTCTTAGTAATTAATTCATACTATTAATATTATATTAATAATAATATCAATATTATTTATACTGTATTATCCTTAATTATAACTTCCAAAGTTATATATTTTATATGATTAAAAGTACATAATACTAATAATACATTTATAATATAGCATTATACTATTAGTAAGTTTTTCATTTTATCTCTAATTTTTTAGGTATAAGGCCAAATTTAGTAATAATATTGATACAAAAAGTTAATAAAACTTATAAAATTTCCATTTTTTCTTCCTAATATTAACGATAATTATACGTAATAAAGAATACGTAATTTTATATAATTAAAGGTATATAAAACTAAAAGTACTAATAATATTAATAATATTCTCATAAATCTAATAATATTTATATTCGTACTAATATCAAAAGATTAAAGTAATGTGTTTCTACATTTTTTTTAATTTTTTTATATAGATATAGGAAAATAGAAAATTTTTTAAAAAAAGGAAGGTAGTAAAGAGTAAAAATAAAAGGTTTGATGGAGAATAAAGTATTCGTCATTGATCCGTCTTTATAGATATGTTCATGAATTAATATATATGTTTCTTCATCCAATCGGGTATCCAGGTTTCAGTCAGGTCCTCGCGCCGAACTATTATGACCCTGTAAATATTCAATATATGGAGACCAAATCCGTCTGAAGAGATCTAGCCCATCCATAAGGACAAGCCTCAATCTCTCCAAATGGAGTGTCTCCGACATTTCTATATTCCACATTTTAATTGTTGGGGATGTAGGGCCTTTCCAAAATTTTAATATTAATTTCTTCCCAATTACTAAACCATAGTCAATAAAAGTTCTTTGACTCATTGTTATTAATAAGTCGGTTTCAATAATTCCAAGTATAATTAACTTTGGGTAGGGGTTATATTTTTATTAATAACGGCCGATATTATTTTAAATATTTCCTTCCAATATTCTACAATTTTTATACAGTTGGTAAATGAGTGTGTCAAATTTGCTTCTGAAATTTGACATTTATCACATATAGGAGATATCTTTGAGAAAATATTATGTAATTTATATTTAGAATAATGTAATCTATGTAATATTTTAAACTGTATAAGAGAATGTTTAGCATTTAATGAACAATAATGTATATGTTGTAAACTTTCTTCCCATATTTCTGGATATTGAATTATGTGAGGTAAGGGAAACAAGTAGGGTAGCTATGGAAACTATGAGGATCAAAGAAGAGGAAGTACTGACACTTTTGAAAAATATAAAAGTGGATAAGTGTGAGGTGCTACATCTTGGCAGGACAAATCAAAATAGGACGTACATCCAAGATGGATTCTTATAGCAGCTTGTAATGGAGCCGACCAGAGAAAAGGCAATTCTGGATTTAGTGTTGTCCAATGAACCAGATATGATAAGAGAACTCGAGGTAAACAAACCGCTTGGAGGTAGTGATCATAATATGATTAGTTTTAATCTGCAATTTGAAATTGGAATTGGCAGTGATGCAGTTGAACAAAGGGGACTATGAATGCATGAGAGGGGAGCTGGCCAAAGTAGACTGGAAAGGGATCCTAGCAGGAATAACGGTGGAACAGCAATGGCAGGAATTTCTGGGCATAATCCGGAAGACGCAGGTTCATTTCATTCCAAAAAGGAAGAAAGATTCTAAGGGGAGTAGGAGGCAATTGTGGCTGACAAGAGAAGTTTCATTTAGAATAAAACTAAAAGAAAAGATGTATAACACAGCAAAGAGTAACCAGAAGCCAGAGGATTCATACGACAACAGAAAGAAACAAAATGTGCAATACGGGCTGAAAGGATGAAGTATGAAGGGAAACTTGCCAGGAATATAAATAAGGACAGTAAAAGCTTCTTTAGATATGTTAAGGGACAAAGAGGAGCAAAGTCAAATGTGGGTCCCTTGAAGGCAGACATGGGTGAAATTATTATGGGCAACAAGGAAATGGCAGAAGAGTTGAATAGGTACTTCGGATCTGTCTTCACTAAGGAAGACACAAACAATCTCCCAGATGTACTGGAGGATGGAATATCTAAGGGGGTAGAGGAACTGAAATAAATTTTCATTAGGGGAGAAATAGGGTTGGGTAGGCTAATGGGATTGAAGGATCATAAATCCCCTGGGCCTGATGGTCTGCATCCCAGGGTCCTCGGGGAGGTGGTTCTAGAAATAGTGGATGCATTGGTGATCATTTTCCAATGTTCAATAGATTCAGGATCAGTTCCTGTGGATTGGGGGGGATAGCTAATGTTATTCGACTTTTCAAGAAAGGAGTGAGAGAGAAAACGGGGAATTACAGACCAGTTAGCCTGACTTCGGTGGTGGGAACATGCTGGAGTCAATTATTAAAGAGGTAATAATGGGGCATTTGAATAGCAGTAAAAGGATTAGTGCAAGTCAACATGGATTTATGAAAGGGAAGTCATGCTTGACTAATCTTCTGGAATTTTTTGAGGATGTGCCAGGTAAAATTAATGAAGGGGTGCCAGTGGATGTAGTGTATCTAGACTTTCAGAAAGCCTTTGATAAGGTCCCGCACGGGAGACTGGTGACTAAAATTAGCTCACATGGTATTGGGGGTAGGGTGTTGACATGGATAGAAAATTGGTTGGCAAACCGGAAGCAAAGAGTAGGAGTGAACAAGTCCTTTTCAGAATGGCAGGCAGTGGTGAGTGGAGTGCCGCAAGGGTCAGTGTTGGGGCCGCAACTGTTTACCATATATATTAATGATTTGGAAGAGGGAATTAGGAGCAACACTAGCAAGCTAGCATATAACACAAAGCTGGGTGGCAGTGTGAACTGTGAAGAGAATGTTAGGGTGCAGGGTGACCTGGACAGGTTGAGTGAGTGGACAGATGCGTGGCAGATGCAGTATAAATGTGAGATTATCCGCTTTGGCGGCAAAAACAAGAGGGCACATTATTATCTCAATAGGGTTAGGTTAGGTAAGTGGGAGGTGCAGCGAGACCTGAGTGTCCTTGTACACCGGTCATTGAAAGTTGGCTTACAGGCAGTGAAGAAAGCTAATGGAATGTTGGCCTTCATAAAAAGAGAATTTCAGCATAGGAGTAAAGAGGTTCTTCTGCAGTTGTATAGGGCTCTGGTGAGACCTTATCTGGAGTGTTGTGTACAGTTTTGGTCTCCTAATTTGAGGAAGGACATCCTTGTGATTGAGGCAGTGCAGCGTAGGTTCACGAGATTGATCCCTGGGATGGTGGGACTGTCATATGAGGAAAGATTGAAAAGACTAGGCTTGTATTCACTGGAGTTTAGAAGGATGAGGGGGATCTCATAGAAACATATAAAATTATAAAAGGACTGGACAAGCTGGATGCAGGAAAAATGTTCCCAATGTTGGACGAGTCCAGAACCAAGGGCCACAGTCTTAGAATAAAAGGGAGGACATTTAAGACTGAGGTGAGAAAAAATGTTTTCACCCAGAGAGTTGTGAATTCATGGAATTCCCTGCCACAGAGGGCAGTGGAGGCCAAAACACTAGATGGATTTAAGAGAGAGTTAGAGCTCTAGGGGCTAGTGGAATCAAGGGATATGGGGAGAAGGCAGACATGGGTTATTGATAGGGGACAATCAGCCATGATCACAATGAATGGAGATGCTGGCTCGAAGGGCCGAATGGCCTCCTCCTGCACCTATTTTCTATGTTTATCTACCTATCTTCTATATACTATTAAAACGGTGTGTGTATGTGTGTGTGTCTGCCGACCGACCGCTGACTGGGTGTCACATCTTCGCCCTTTGATTCCCTGCTCCGCCAAAACTGGACACTCAAACGCCACCATCTTTTCCATTGTGTCAGACATTACGCTTGTACATTCACAAACACACTCCTCATTACATTTAGACATTTTTATGTACACTTTTTAACATAAAATCCTTCACCCCCCCCCTCCCCCCCCCACACACACACTCACTCATTTTGTGGCCTCCTGCTGGCCAGGCACCTTAACTGCAGCTGCTGCAGCTCGCTCTCCTCCGAAAATGGTGCCATCGATGAAATATCAGAGAGATATTACAGTTTTTTAAATATTCCCCATTCTCTCTAAAATGGTTGCAGAAAGTGTCTCTATTTGGTCTAAAATGCTCGCTGAAAGAGTATCTCAGTTGGTTCAAAAATGCTTGCTGAAAGAGTGTCTCTATCTATCCTCCATCTATATTACTAAAAGTCTGATCGTGACCACTTTTGGCTCGCTGTGCTGTGATTGCAGAGAGAACGCCGCCACCTACGGCCGTCATTTTTGGCCACTTCACTCAGAGCCCTACTCCGCCTTCCAGGACCAGAGGACTTTCCCCATTGATGAAATATCAGAGAGATATTACTGTTTTTTAAACATTCCCCATTCTCTCTGCTGCCCCTGCTGGAGGGAGGGGTAGGGACTATAAAACCAGGTAGTGGTGTGCCTCACTCAGTCTCTGCAAGATGGATGAAGCCAGTGCTATGCCTCAC
Source organism: Okamejei kenojei (assembly GCA_035221665.1). Lineage (NCBI taxonomy): Eukaryota > Metazoa > Chordata > Chondrichthyes > Rajiformes > Rajidae > Okamejei > Okamejei kenojei. The sequence goes on from CM069160.1 coordinate 35,516,841, forward strand.
TCAGTCTCTCTGAGCTCTGAATAGCACTGAACACTTGTTTGCTCAACTGTGAGTGCGCTTAATGAGGTTCTAAAAAGGTTGCAAATAGTGTCTATTGGTTCTAAACGGTTGCAGATAGTGTCTATTAGTTCTAAATGTTTGCAAAATCAGTCTATTGTGTCTAAATGGTTGCACAAACTGTCTATTGGGTCCAAATGGTTGCAGAAAGTGTCTATTGTGTCTAAATGGTGGCAAAAACACTCTATTGGGTCTAAATGGTGGCAAAAATTGTCTATTGGGTCTAAATGGTTGCAAAAGCTGTCTATTGGGTCTAAAAGGTTGCAGAAAGTGTCTATTGGGTCTAAAATGGTTGCAGAAAGTGTCTATTGGTTCTAAAATGCTTCCTGAAAGAGTGTCTCTATTGGTTCTAAAAGTGAAAAGGCAGTGTCTGCAAAAGTTTGTTTAGGTGCTTTGGCTTGAAGTGAAATAGCACGCCTGCAAATGGTGGCTTGGGGGCTTTGGCTCGAAGTGAAAAGGCATGGCTGCAATTTCAAGGAACAGCCAGCGGTGAGTCAACTGCCAGCCCACCAGCCGTGACTGAGCTGCCAGCACATCAGGCTTGAGGGACTGAGCTGCCACCGCAAGAATTCCATTTGGCCCACAATGTTCATACTCGCCCTATGGAGACCAGTAGTCCCCGCAGCCAACAACGCCCATACCAGCACTCCAGAAAGTGACCCTATGCCCCTGGCTACCAATATTGGAATTGGTGGAGAGGTGGAATATTGCATCGGGGGACCAGCCCTCCCATGTGAACATAGGACCCAACAGGTCCCACTTAGTCTAGAATGTTTTGAATTGAGGAATGCAGTTGAACAGAGGGATCTAGGAATAACTGTGCATATTTCTCTGAAGGTGGAATCTCATGTAGATTGGGTGGTAAAGAAAGCTTTTGTTGTGCTGGCCTTTATAAATCAGAGCATTGAGTATAGAAGTTGGGATGTAATGTTAAAATTGTACAAGGCATTGGTGAGGCCAATTCTGGAATATGGTGTACAATTCTGGTTGCCAAATTATAGGAAAGATGTCAACAAAATAGTAAGATTAAACGAGAACTTACCAGTTCGAAGTTTGATCGTTATTTTATGAGGAGTAACGATGAGGGATTACGTGAAGAAGGCCCGCCTGGCGCTGGAACGGCATACTTCAAAGCAGCGGCATGAAAAACACAGAACACAAATAGCCAGAGTAAGATAGTAAGGCTCATCATAGATTTAGAACTACCAGATGATCATTTATTTTATGAGGGTGGGGAGTGGAGGGCACGTAATCCCTCATCGTTACTCCTCATAAAATAACGATCAAACTTCGAACTGGTAAGTTCTCGTTTAATCTTACTATTTTACTTCGGAGTCACGTGAGGGAGTCACGTGAGTGACCACGTGAAGAGTTTGAAGCTTTCTGTGTTTTTCGTGTCGTAGAATTTATTCCATACGAAAGTACGGCTCATTTAACACAATAACGAGCGAATAGCACATTTTCCCCAAACATTGCCTCAAGTTATGTGATAAATTATTTCACATTATAAAAAATGAAGATAATGCCCTTTCCATTGAAAGGCAAGTTTATCACAAATACCAATTGATATATATATTTTTATGGCATGACAAAGCAACAATTATAGAGAACCGAACATTGCGTGTCTAAATCTGACACCATGACTGGTTCCTTTTTTACTTTAACAGTAATCTACAGCCTCCTGCGGCCTTGCATCTTTGCTCGAGTGGCTCATCCTGTGCCATTCCTGTGAATGTATTTTCCTCATTAACAGAGTGATTTTTACACCTTTCAGTGTCTAGTTCCTACTGAATGTATCCAATTTTTAACCATCTAGAAATACATTCCTCTATAACCATCAGTTTTTACTGAACCCAATGTGGTTTTTGTGTGTAGTAAGCAGTCTCATTGCCACAGAGACTCTTACCTACTGCAACATTTTCGTCAATGTTCACACACACACACACACAACTTAAAGCCGGCAGGATATGCTTATAGTTTACCTTCGTTTCAGGTCTTAGAAACATAGACATAGAAACATAGAAATTAGGTGCAGGAGTAGGCCATTCAGCCCTTCGAGCCTGCACCGCCATTCAATATGATCATGGCTGATCATCCAACTCAGTATCCCGTACCTGCCTTCTCTCCATACCCTCTGATCCCCTTAGCCACAAGGGCCACATCCAACTCACTCTTAAATATAGCCAATGAACTGGCCTCAACTACCCTCTGTGGCAGAGAGTTCCAGAGACTCACCACTCTCTGTGTGAAGAAAGTCTTTCTCATCTCGGTCTTAAAGGATTTCCCCCTTATCCTTAAGCTGTGACCCCTTGTCCTGGACTTCCCCAACATCGGGAACAATCTTCCTGCATCTAGCCTGTCCAACCCCTTAAGAATTTTGTAAGTTTCTATAAGATCCCCTCTTAATCTCCTAAATTCCAGAGAGTATAAACCGAAGTCTATCCAGTCTTTCTTCATAAGACAGTCCTGACATCCCAGGAATCAGTCTGGTGAACCTTCTCTGCACTCCCTCTATGGCAATAATGTCCTTCCTCAGATTTGGAGACCAAAACTGCACGCAATACTCCAGGTGTGGTCTCACCAAGACCCTGTACAACTGAAGTAGAACCTCCCTGCTCCTGTACTCAAATCCTTTTGCTATGAAAGCTAACATACCATTCGCTTTTTTCACTGCCTGCTGCACCTGCATGCCTACTTTCAATGACTGGTGTACCATGACACCCAGGTCTCGCTGCATCTCCCTTTTCCTAATCGGCCACCATTTAAATAATAGTCTGCTTTCCTGTTTTTGCCACCAAAGTGGATAACCTCACATTTATCCACATTATACTGCATCTGCCAAACATTTGCCCACTCACCCAGCCTATCCAAGTCACCTTGCAGTCTCTAGCATCCTCCTCACAGCGAACACTGCCTCCCAGCTTAGTGTCATCCGCAAACTTGGAGATATTGCCTTCAATTCCCTCATCCAGATCATTAATATATATTGTAAATAGCTGGGGTCCCAGCACTGAGCCCTGCGGTACCCCACTAGTTACTGCCTGCCATTGTGAAAAGGACCCGTTTACTCCTACTCTTTGCTTCCTGTTTGCCAGCCAGTTCTCTATCCACATCAATACTGAACCCCTAATACCGTATGCTTTAAGTTTGTATACTAATCTCTTATGTGGGACCTTGTCGAAAGCCTTCTGGAAGTCCAGATATACCACATCCACTGGTTCTCCCTTATCCACGCTACTAGTTACATCCTCGAAAAATTCCACAAGATTCGTCAGACATGATTTACCTTTTGTAAATCCATGCTGACTTTGTCCAATGATTTCACCACTTTCCAAATGTGCTGCTATCCCATCTTTAATAACTGACTCTAGCAGTTTCCCCACTACCGATGTCTTCTTGGTGTGCTTTGTTTGGTAGATTCATAAACATATATGATAATGCAATTTGTATCCACATGCAATTATAACGTAACATTTGCAATGTTTGCACTCTTATATTGATACTAAAGTTATCAGAATTATTATTTTCAATGTTCAAGTTTTTTGAATCATAGATAGAGTTCGAGTCCATTTCTTAAGGCATTTCAAGATTATTATATATACACACACACATATATATATACACACACACATATATATATATATATATATATATATATATATATATATATATATATATACACAAATATATATACATACATATATATATACACACATACATATATGTATGTGTATGTGTATGTGTATGTGTATATATGTGTGTGTATATATACATATATGTATATATGTGTATATATATGTGTGGATATTTATTAACATTTACATATATATCCCTTTCCATATTGGGATATTATGAATGCATCTGATAACTTCTTGGTTAATATATTGTCCGTTTATAAGACGGTAACACTCTGAGCCCTATTATTGGCTCTATCAATTAGATACTTAGAAAATGCAATCCACAAGGAATTCACATATATCTAATATGATAAAATAACTTTACTGTATATACAGACCTCCAATTTCTTATAACAAAATATTGTTTTTTAGACTTATTTCTGCAAATTGCAGGTATAACACTTCTTTATACATAATTATTTTATTGATATATTGTTATATTGGTTGACATTCATAGACTTCTTTGACCATCAGCTGTTGTGATGGTCTGGTCAACCTGTAGATAGTAAAATTCATATTTTCATGTCATGGAGGTTTTTTGTACAATAATAAATTACTGCAGGGTTTCTCAAACCTGGAGATCCCAGTGGGTGCAAGCAGCATCCAAAGAGCGAAGGGAGACAGGCAACGACCTAGGTCGAGACCCTTTTTTGACTTCAATAAATTGCTGCCACTATGAATCATCACTAGCAGTTCAAAATCGCACAATATTTATGAAACCATAAAGGACCCGTATTAGGCCACCAAAAATGCCTCTGGCAGTGTCCCGCTACATTTTCATCAGACACTGCCCTATTAAACAAAAATGAGGAACACAAAGAAATCTTTTCCTCATGTAATTGGGAGAAAAGCATCCACCTTCGCTGTTCTTGGTTTACCCACAAGAAATATTCGAAAGATCGGTGATTTTAATCTGTATGAAATCTGATTAATCGTAAGTAATCCATATTAATGACAATATGTTTTTTCTCCCAAATTTGTTATCTTCCGATACCATTGTCTCTTCCTTAGAGATAAACAGGTGGACTAAACTTTAAAATATGCCACATCTGTTTACTTAGATAATCCCATGATTGTTATTTGACTTATCTTGTGACCACAAGAAACATTTGAAAGATCAGTGATTTAATCTGTATACAACCAGATTAATCGTAAGTAATGCAAAATAATGACAATATGTTTTTCTCCCAAATTTGACCATTGTTAACATATTGCCACAGCCGTGGTATTGTTCATCTTGATACGACATGGACAGTTCCATAATAAAACAATCGATCTTTTTAATCCATAACTCCTTATACTTCAACAATTAATACGAATGTTTGGAAAATTTCTTAGGACAAACCATTTATGTTCACCTGGTATTATTGTCTGCAGTCCGAACAAGAGACATATCAATTATTGTTATAAGAATAGATAATATTCTTATCTTTACCCAAACATTCACAGAAGCTGTACATCATCTGTAACACTTGCTTCAGTTTGCAACAGCTGTTAATCTTATAGTTGAAGCAGTTTATGAACCTTTTTTTACATTACTTTAATAATGATAAAACATTCATTTGATATTTTGCATAAGCCTCTTCACAAGGCATACATATTCTTATAAGCTTCTGTATTCCTTCTTTTGGGCCTTTATTTATTTTTTACCTAATCCTAATGGAGGGACAAAGTATGTCGACAACAATTAGACATATTTGTATCATGGAACAATTTTCCCCCCCTCTTATGGGTGCTTGAATTACTTCTGAATTCAGAATAGTAATTTATAAATATTTTATTAATGCCTGAGCATACGCTTTATGTAATGGGTCAGGTCCTTACCTACCACCAGGTTTGTAATGGCAGGCACTAATTTGCAGCTGCTCTTATCTCTTCCAATTTAAATGTAATCAAGATAACCCATGACCATGACCTCATTAGTGCAAGTGCTGATCTTTTATCAGTATAATTGTTCCTTCAGTGTTCGGTTTAACAGCCTTGAACTGATTGATTGTTTGGACAATGTTTTTAACTTGCACAGCTTGACCCACTTTAATTAATTTCAAGCACTGTAATATTGATTAACACTTTGTTAATCACAACAGTTTTTCCATGTTCTAGATGTTTCCATTTTCTTACACTGTGAAAGTGTAAATATAATGATGTTTTGTATGGTTTATACCATGAAATCTTTTACACTGAGGTAATTTTATAATATACATGTACGTACCCCTTCTTATTAAATTACTTTTGAGTGCAAACCTGAAATCAATTTTTAAAGTTTTCTTATACAGGTGAACCAATCCTTCCTTAGATATATTGGTTAACAATCATAATACACCTGTAATCCCCCATAATTGGAGATTTCATTAACTTATTTTGTAACCAGATGTTTGCACCTTTTTAACGTACTTCAAGCCTTCTTTCCCCAATTATATAGGTTTAGATAAGGCTATGTTTGGATTATACCACTTCTGCCTTTGTTTTGATCCATTATCAAATCTTTCTTTGGATCATAGTTTTTTCACCGCAAGTTAAAAAGATCTTTGCCTTTGTTTTGATCCATTATCAAAATTTTTCATTGGATCATAGTTTTTCCCCCCAAAGTTTAAAGATCAGTAGTCTGTTCTTTTGTAATTAATATCTTTGATTTATCATAAGGCAGGTTTATTCTATAATAATCAGGAGTTTAATATCCTGATTTGTATTGATCTGCAAACCTATAGTGCAGATTCGGTAAATTATATATATTTCTTCCTATTGAGCTCCACAACTGATGGCAATTTATTTTATTTTGAAAGTATTACTTATGTGCACCATTTTGAAATACTTTGAAATTGTATTTCTTATATCTTATATTATTTGAGACATGGATATTTATAAACGGATTTACCGTTGATATTTTAATAAAACATAAAAGTTTTATCGTATTCTTGAAGTTGGTGAGATACCATATAATTAATGTTGGCAGCTAGGTTTTCTTCCATAGCCTCACCACTTCCTTTAGATATAGCAAAATCTTTTGCTATCTCAGGCACATCTGGCCTCACTTTTTTATTTGTGGTGTGCATTCATAATTCACATCACCACTTGCAGGGTCTGTCTTTTGCAGCCCTGATCCACTTGGAATTATATCCAAAGAGACTTCCTCCACCCTAATCCAGGGTTCAATTCTCAATTTGGCACATAGCCATATTTTGTATATTCAAGCCCCTCAGGGTCTTTTTTAGGCTGTTTGGGTACTGTGACCCTTGTCTCTTTTTATATTTTGAAGTACTTTCTCCATATCGCGATTTTTATTAACTTTTTTAAAGTACAGCCTTTCTGACTTTAAAATTCCCTGCCAAAAGATTGTGTGGAGCATTTTTACCTCTCTACCGTAATTTTTAACGGTACCAGTATCGGAAACCGGCCCCGTAATTAATCTCTCGTCCCGATCGCTGGGTATTCCCCTGGGACGTTCTTCTCAAAACTCCGTTATTTTAACAGAGTATTTCTGTTCAATTTAAACTTTTAGTTTGTTTTTAAAATCCTTTAAATCCTGGTTTCCACCAGGCACGGAGTTTTCCAGTCCTAAAAAAATTTTTCAACTGCACTTACCTGCCGGTTCCGAACCTACCTCTGTCGAGGAGCTGTCTGTGCAGCTCCTGCTTCTGCCGTCAGCGTCGACGTAATGCCGTTCCAGCGCCAGGCGGGGTTCTTCACGTAGTCACTCACGTGACTCCGAAGTAAAATAGAGAGTATAGAGCAGATTTACTAGAATGTTGCCTGGGTTTCAGCACCCAAGTTACAGAGAAAGGTTGAACAAGATAGGTCTTTATTCTTTGGAGCGCATAAGGTTAAGGGGGGACTTGATAGAGGTCTTTATAATTATGAGAGGAATAGACAGAGTTGATGTGAAAAAGCATTTTGCATTGAGAGTAGGGAAGATTCAAACAAGAGGACATGATTTGAGAATTAAGGGACAAAGGTTTGGGGGCAACATGAGGGGGAACTTCTTTATTCAGAATGGTAGCTGTGTGCAATGAGTTTCCAGTGGAAGTGGTGAGGGCAGTTTCGATTTTATCAATTAAAAGTAAATTGGATAGGTATATGGACGGGAAAGGAATGGAGGGTTATGGTCTGAGTGCAGGTAGTTGGGACTAGGTGAGAGTAAGTGATCAGCACGGACTAGTAGGGCCGAGATGGCCTGTTTCCATGCTCTAATTGTTATATGGTTATATTGTTATAAATCGAACATTCCTGGTGCAGGTGTGTCAAGATAACAAGTTTGCTTAATATAAAGAAGAGCTTGTGAACTCAAGGCCACATGGCTATTCCCAGAAATATCACACACAGATAAAGAAGCTGTTTTTCAGTGGAAAGTTAATGAATGTTGGATCAGAAAAGTTAACCCTGTAAACAAGTGTACGTGATTTATCTTGGTATTATGTTTTCAATGATGATATTAAAATATTGCATGCTTTGTATTGTGAGGACAGTCCCTTGCTTGACTGTTCTGTGTCGGACAAGTTATTGCTAATAATGTCATAACAGTCTGAAAGTAACTCGCGTCTTGTGTAAACTTATTCCAACAGAGATCGTGTCTCAGAAATGTGATTTTTGAAGATGTGACCATAAAGGTCAATAAGGCAGAGCTGTAGATGTTGTCTACATGGACTTCAGTAAAGCTTTTGACAAGGTTCTGCATGGTAGGCTGCTCTGGAAGATTAGATCCCATGGGATCCAAGGAGAGAAAGCTCCTCTGTTCAACAAACTGAAAGCTCTGCTCCTCCTCACAGCCACCACCACCACATATCCAAACGGCCCAGATATTGACTGATGTCTATAACAAACTCACTGACTCCCACAACTATCTCGATTATACTTCTTCCAACCCTGCTTCCTGCAATGTCTCAACCGCCGACTTTCGATTCATCCATCTACGCCGCATCTGCGCCAACGATGAGGTGTTCTACACTGGGGCATTCGAGGTGTCCTCATTCTTTGCGGAACATAGATGCGGCCCTCACTCGTGTCTCCTCGGTACCCCACACCTCCGCCCTTTGTGTGGCAGGGGGGGTGAGGTCTGGCACCCCTTCCCTCACCCACAACACCACACAGTGAGAGGCACGAATGGATCAGAGATAGTCCTGGGTCAGAGCAGGACAGGGAGATGAGGGGAGAGAGGGGCAGGGTAGGGGAGGGGGGATATGAGGAAGAGTGAAGGGGAGTGAGGAAGGGGCTGTGAGGGAGAGGTGGTGATGGAGGTGGAGTGAGTTGCAGTGAGAGGAGTGAGCGAGATTGAGGGAGAGTGAGGGGTGTATGGGGAGTAGGGGGAAATGACGAGAGTGAGGGGACAGTGAGGGAGCATGATGGGAGAGTAGGTGGAGTGAGGGGATTGAGGAAGAGTGAGGGGAGTGGGGGGAGTGAGTTGGTGTGTGGGATTGAGGGAGATTGAGGGAGCAGGGGGGAGTGAGGGTAGTGCTAGTGTACGGGGTGATCGATGGTCGCCGTGGACGCGGTGGGCTGCAGGGACTGTTTCCGCACTGTATCTCTAATGTAAAGAGATAGTGAAGTGGTCGGGGGCTCCACATCACGGAGCAGCTGTAGACTGGCACGTACTCGAGCGGGTGAGAGAGCTCAGCTGATGGGCACCGGTCACCCAGATATCCCACCTGCAGGCTGACCTTCAACACTTGCCATTAAATCCAAGGAAGAGGAATCTAAATTGGCCAGAGGAAGCAGCAAACCGGACGCCTGGGAGACATTTAGAATTTAATAGAGGAGGGCAAGGGTTTAATTCGGAGGGGGGAAATAGAGCACGAAAGAAAGCTTGCGGGGAATATAAAAACTGACGGTAAATGCTTCTTTAGATATTTAAAAAGGAAAAGATTAGTGAAGACAAATGTAGGCCCCTTACAGTCAGAATCAGGTGAATTTATAATGGGAAACAAGGAACGGCAGAACAGTTAAACAAGTACTTTGGTTCTGTCTTCACTAAGGAAGACACAAACAATCTCCAAACAAATTGATCGTGTCCATAGTGCCTTTGTAAAATATTGGGGATTAGAACCAGAAACAGGCAAATTTGCTTCAGTCAGTACTATTGTACACTGGTTGCAACCTCGTCTGAGACAAATGTTCTGTGTAACTTGTAGAGTGGGAAACAAAAGATATGTATGATGTTCTGTCTATTTTACAACATTGTCAGTGCCAGAATGAACAACGGCAGCAGAGTGTTAATGAGAGACCAGGACGTAGAGACGTCTTACCCTGTGGGTCCTAAAGCCCCAAAGGGAAGAATGTTGGGAAGGGGGAGGCGAACAGTCAGGTCAGTGGGAGGGAGGGGGACAAGTAATAATAAGTTGTTTTCATTGTGGTCACACCATCCCAATGTTTACACCAGGAGGCTCCAAACTAACCAGGGACACCATCCCAATGGTCTCCAAACTAACCAGGGACACCATCCCAATGTTTACACCAGTGGTCTCCAAACTAACCAGGGACACCATCCCAAAGTTTACACCAGGGGTCTCCAAACTAACCAGGGACACCATCCCAATGTTTACACTGACAACATTGTGCGCTGTGCCACACTGACCCCCTCTACTTCCCACTGAGCAAGATGGTGAACCACATGACTGCAATCTTGTTTCTAGACTCGCCTCCACACCTTGATCGAACCTTGAAGTTCATTCGCTCACAAATCCAGATTATTAATTTTACGTTGATGGACCCTCTGCCAGAGCGCCTGAATGCTGGCTCCCTTCAAACGGGCTGTGTGATGTCAACCTCCAGTTCCACACTTGAATCAGCAACATTGCCTTCCAAATGCTCTACTCAACTTGCTGATCTTTTTGTCCTCACCCGTGCATATATTCTAGCCAAATCTAATACTGTTAATATTTACATAGATTCCCGCTATGCCTTTGTTCATGATTTTGGCAAATGATGGGAAGCCCGCAGATTTTTAACATCTTCCGCACCCCTATAAGACACGAGATAATGATCCGTAAACCGTTGGAAGCTGTTCAATTGCCCACAGCTGTTACAGTAGTGAAATGTTCCGCACACACAAAGGTCAGGATGACATCTCCTCAGGCAATGCCCGAGCTGACATCTCCTCACCCAATGCACAAACCCGCCCCGTGGTTGCAGCCAGTGCGGGGACCGGGGAAGGGGAGACACCGCGCCGGGCAAGGACGGAAATCGCTTTTAAAACATGGGGGAACACACAATGAACCCTGGCGTCTCGGGCAGGGGTCGTCAATCTACTGCCCACGAGTCGGATCCGGCTCGTAACCCGAAATCACCCGCCCGCAGGCGTATTTTTTTCCAATTAGTCTTCGCCACCTGCGATCTGCAGCCAGTCCCGGGGTACCAGGCGTGTTGTTTTCCAATTCGTTTTCACGAGCAGGGCAATACAGAGAGACCTGGAGCAAGAGAGCCCGCCTGGGCGCTACGACCAGTCCCGGGGCTGTTGAGCCACCTGGCAGAAACGCCAAGATCATATAACATGGGGGGGGGGGGGGGGGGGTAATTGTCCCCCTCCTTTCAAAACATTTGGGGGACATCCCTCCGCCGGGTACCCTGCCCCTCCCCGGATCCAGGATGCTCCCCCCGACGCAGAGCGGAGAAGGCCTGGAGATAAGACACGAGCTAATGACCCGTAAACTTTTGAAAGCTATTCAATTGCCCACAACTGTTGCAGCAGTGAAATGTTCCACACACTAATAGTCAGGGTGACATTAGCTGATGTAGCAGCCAGAGCAGCGGCCACACTGAAAATTAAAACAGTAATCCCCCTGTATCTGGGAAATTGTGATTCACCAGGGCCTTCTATTAATGAAATAAAACAAATACAAGCTGCTGCCGATGTTTCTGAGCGCCCATTTTGAGGATAGATGCAAAATGTTTTCAATTGCCAAGTGGTCTTTGGGTCTCCACGGTTAGACACATAGAAACATAGAAAATAGGTGCAGCAGGAGGCATTTCGGCTCTTCGAGCCAGCACCGCCATTCATTGCGATCATGGCTGATCGTCCCCAATCAATAACCCGTGTCTGCCTTCTCCCCATATCCCTTGACTCCACAAGCTCCCAGAGGGCAGTGGAGGCCAAATCACTGGATGGGTTTAAAACAGAGTTAGATAGAGCTCTAGGAGCTAGTGGAATCAGGGGAAGAGCTAGCTGCCAGTATAAATTACTTGGCCTCGCACCAGCTTGGTCATGGATACAATGGCCAAAAAATATGAAACCCCGGCGAATTGTATACTGCTTAAAGTACCGGCTGTCAACTATGCCAACTGGTGCCATATGGGAGTAGGCATCAGGGCGCAGGAGATAAAACTGCAAAGAGTGCTGAAGCTGCTCGCATCAGGGATTACGGCTTTCGATAGGTCGGTGGATGGTGGGCACCTGACTGAAGTTCAGCAGGATGCCCTGGCTCTCATGTCGTTCCTCAAATGCGGGGACCAAAACTGCACACAATATTCCAGGCGTGGTTACACTAGGGCTCTGTACAACTGCAGAAGGACCTCTTTGCTCCTATATTCGACTCCTCTTGTTTTAAAGGCCAACATGCCATTCGCTTTCTTCACTGCCTGCTGTACCTGCATGCTTACTTTCATAGACTGATGAACAAGGATCCCCAGATCCCGTTGTACTTCCCCTTTTCCCAACTTGACAACCTTTAGATAGTAATCTGCCTTCCTGTTTTTGCTACCAAAGTGGATAACCTCACATTTATCCGCATTAAACTTCATCTGCCATGCATCTTCCCACTCCCCCAACCTGTCCATGTCACCCTGCATTCTCATAGTATCCTCCTCACAGTTCACACTGCCACTCAGCTTTGTGTCACCTGCAAATTTGCTAGTGTTACTTTGAATCCCTTCATCCAAATCATTGATGTATATTGTAAATAGCTGCGGTCCGAGCACCGAGCCATGCGATACCCCACTAGTCACTGCCTGCCATTGTGAAATGGACCCATTAATCCTTACTCTTTGTTTCCTGTCTGTCAACCAATTTTCTATCCATGTCAGCACTCTACCCCCAATATCATGTGCCCTAATTTTGCCCACTAATCTCCTATGTGGGACCTTATCAAATGCTTTCTGAAAATCCAGGTACACTACATCCACTGGCTCTCCTTTGTCCATTTTCCTAGTTACATCTTCAAAAATTTCCAGAAAATTTGTCAAGCAAGATTTCCCCTTCATAAATCCATGCTGACTCGGACCGAACCTGTTACAGCTATCCAAATGTGCAGCTATTTCATCTTTTAAAATTAAATCCAGCATCTTCCCCACCGCGATGTCAGGCTAACTGGTCTCTAATTCCCTGTGTTTTTCTCTCCCGCCTTTCTTTAAAAGTGGGATAACTTTAACAACCCTCCAATCCACAGGAACTGATCCTGAATCTATAGAACATAGGAAAATTATCACCAATGCATCCACGATTTCTAGAGCCACTTCCATAAATACCCTGGGATGCAGACCATCAGGCCCTGGGGATTTCTCAGCCTTCAGTCCCACCAGTCTATCCAACACCATTTCCTGCCTCATGTGGATTCCTTCAGTTCCTCCGTCACCCCAGATCATCTGCCCACTACCATATCAGGAAGATTGTCCTCCTTAGTGAAGACAGATCCAAAGCAAATCCTACCCTGGTTGGCACAAGTGTGTCTTTACTTCATGCATGCTGCCAAAGGGGGGGGGGGGGGGGGGGGGGGGGGGGGGGGGGATGAATGGTATTATTCAAGCAACCTGGTATGTGCTGAGTTTTGCTGCTTTTACTGATAGAGTGCCTGGTAAGGGCTGGGTTTTTCTGCTTTTACTGATAAGAGTTACTGAATGTGTATGACATGCCATAAACATAACACAGGAAGTAACAGTGTACAGCCTGCTGCGCAACTCCAACTATGCAAATAGATTTATACAAATGCCTGAATGTATGAGTAAAAAGTATGTGTTGGTAATTGTAGACTTCTTTTGCAGACGGGGAGAAGCCTTCGCCTCTCACCCCAGTGAGGCCACAACCGTAGCCAAGGTGCTACTGAAAGAAGTAGTACTGGGATTTGGCATTGCAGAGGTTATGTCAAGTGACAATGGATCCCACTTTACTGGTTTATTTGTAAAGGAACTAATGAAGGGACTTCAGTACAAACAACATTTGTCCTGCCCATATCACCCTCAATCATCAGGGGCAGTTGAAAGACAAAACGGGATACTCAAGACTAAATTGGCTAAATTATGTGATGAGGCAGGTTACAGGTGGCCTGTAGTCTTGCCAATAGCCCTAATTATAATGAGATCTAGCCCTAAATGTACAGGGTTAACTCCATATGAGATACTAATGGGAGGCCAATGACATTTCCAGTCTACAAAGGCAAGGAACATTAATAGCATGGATGAGAACACACTGAATCATTGCATTGCACTAACTAAATCTCTCCAAAGTTTCCATTCACAGGTGACCAAAGCACAGAAGAACCAGCCAGTGAAAGCTGCCACGTGTACCTGCCCGGGGGATGATGTGCTCGTAAAGACTTTAAAGCAAAATAATTGCCTCCCACCACGTTGGGAAGGACCGTTCCAAGTGCTGTGATGACACACACTGCTGTGAAGCTACAAGGAAAAGCAACATGGATCCACGCCTCCCATTGCAAGCCCGCCCCAGCCCCAGACTCACGACTGGACTCTATCTAATGTCGGTAACTATTGTGATCAAAAGCACAACAGCTTGGGACAATAACACAGCTATGCAGCTAATACGGGCAACAACCCGCACAGATTGTCATGAGAGAGAGAGAGAGAGAGAGAGAGAGAGAGAGAGAGAGCACACCTGTGTGTGTGAAAGGACCATACACAAGGGGATACCCAGGTGGACAGTTTCAATCTAAAACAATGTCAGTATCTGGTAGACTACGATGCTAAACATCCTCGCTTCAGTTTACTTGTCCCTTTTTCCCCAAAACCCGCAGAGTTCATGGGAATGCTAGCATGGGACTAAACTACCATTGATAATGATTTTAAACATCTTGGTGTTAATTCCACTTGCCACTGCCAGAGATCTTATACCATCACTTCGTATTGGTGGACGGCTGATACTTTGATTAAGCAGCAAAATGCAATGAAAGATGTAATTGGGATACCTTCAGCTCTTTGTTCACCTAGATTGTGGTACACATGCAGTATTCTATGGCTCACACACACACACACACACACACACACACACACACACACACACACACACACACACACACACACACACACACACACACACACACACACACACACACACACACACACACACACACACACACACACACACCACACACCACACACACCACACACACCACACACACACACACACACACACACACACACACACACCCCCCCCCCACTCCTCTGGAAGTTATTTTGCCGGAACTGAACTGAGCAGCACCCTACGGTTGTTCAGCACGGGGTATTCTGGATATGTGGTGACAATGCTTATGAATCCCTACCTACCAATTAGATTGGGACCTATACTATGGGATACGTAGCCCCTAATGCCTGGGGAGTTAAAACCATCCAGACTCATTTGATCAGGAATCAGTCAGCCATCCCCAGTGAAGCGTGGACGCAGGAGAGAGGTTGAAAACTCACTTGTTGTCTGGAATACAGGGTTGCACAGATTACTACGCACTCTGAGACCTGGCCTGGGAGTAAATGAGCTGGAGAAAGCAAGCATCAGTACTTCAGCCATCATGGAATAAGTAGTGAACAGGATGGTAGATGTGATTTTGGCCCTTCACTGAAGTCCAGTCACTGTCCAAGATGGTTATTCAATATCGTATAACTCTGGACTTTCTCCTAGTGGCCCAGGGAAGGGTGTGTGCAACCCTTAACGCATCCTGCTGTTTCTTCCCTAACCGAGACAAACAAATTGAAAGTGATGTAAGGATTATTCATGACCATGTCCACACCTTGCATCAGATCTCAGAAATTAATCACCTTGACTGGTGGGAGTGGCTCCCTGACCTTGGAAACTGTGCTGGAGGGCTCTTTATGAACATTTTATAATATGCCATTATTATTTTACTCGCTGTTGTCACCATGTATGCATCACTCAGACAGAACCTACGAAGAGAAGGAAACACAAGAATTGTAAAAATTTGTAATGATAAATAAAAAAGTATTAAAAGGTAGACACATTACATTAGCTATTTTTGTAGTATTAAAAACCTATGAATATACTAACAATGTGTGGGATCAGAGAGGATGAGGCTGAAATCGGAGTATGAAATCGATGAATAACTTTGTTGACAATTTCTGTGGAAGACATTAATTTAGGGGGAAAGAAAAGGAAAAATGAAAAGTTTGCTTCAAGAGACTTTATTGCATGATATCACACAGAAAGCAGTGCATTTGCTCCTTATCTGATTAGGATATTGGGTCTGTGCCCATATTCCTTTGCATGCAAAATGAGGTATCTATTTTCTTGCTGAAGAACGGATTCCAACCAAAAATTACATATGTGGCTCCATTTGTGCAACAGCTTATTGAGAGAAAATATTATTATCCTTTCTTGCTATCAGTGTTGATCATAAAGATCAACAAGGATAATTCTGTGGAAGGAATTTAAATTAATTAATTAAAGGGAAATAAAAGGAAAAATGAAAAGTTACAGACTTCACAGGTTTGCTTCAAGAGTCTTCATTATAACACGTAGCATATAATATTACAGCACGGAAAATGGCCATCTCGGCCCTTCTAGTCCGTGCCGAACACGTATTCTCACCTAGTACCATCTACCTGCACTCAGACCATAGCTCTGCATTATTGTCCCGTCCATATACCTATCCAATTTATTTTTAAATGATAAAACTGAACCTGCCTCCACCACTTCCACTGGGAGCTCATTCCACACAGCTACCACTCTCTGAGTAAAGAGGTTCCCCCTCATGTTACCCCTAAACTTCTGTCCCTTAATTCTGAAATCATGTCCTCTTGTTTGAATCTTCCCTACTCAACTCTGTCTATCCCTCTCATCATTCTAAAGACGTCTATCAAGTCTCCCCTTAACCTTCTGCGCTCCAAAGAATAAAGGCCTAACTTGTTCAACCTTTCTGCATGATATCATGGAGAGAGGGTGGCAGTGAAATGTTCCGCACACACTATGGGTCAGGATGACATCTCCTTAGGCAATGCCTGAGCTGATGTAGCAGCCCGAGCAGCAGCCACCCTCAAAATTAAAGCAGTAATCCCCCAGTGTCTGGGAAATTGTGATTCCCCAGGGCCCTCTATTAATGAAATAAAAGACATAGAAGCTGCTACCAATGTTTCTGAGTGCCAATTGTGGATAGATGCAAAATGGTTTAAATTGCCAAGTGATCTTTGGATCTCCACAGTTGCCCCTAAGCAACTTCTACCCTGGTTGGCACATGTGTGTCTTTACTTCACGCATGCTGCCAAAGGGGGGGGGGGGTGAATGGTATTATTCAAGCAACCTGGTATGTGCTGGGTTTTGCTGCTTTACTGATAGTTCCTGCGAAGGGCTGGGTTTTTCTGCTTTTACTGATAAGAATTACTGAAAGTGTATGACATACCATAAATATAATACGGGAAATAACAGTATAACAGCTTCGCAACTACAACTATGCAAATACATTTATACAAATGCCTGAATGTATGAGTAAAAAGTATGTCTTGGTAATTGTAGACTTCTTTTGCGGATGGGTAGAAGCCTTCGCCTCTCGCCCCAGTGATGCCACAACCGTAGCCAAGGTGCTACTGAAAGAAGTAGTACTGGGATTTGGCATTGCAGAGGTTATGTCAAGTGACAATGGATCCCACTTTACTGGTTTATTTGTAAAGGAACTAATGAAGGGACTTAAGTACAAACAACATTTATCCTGCTCATATCACCCTCAATCATCAGGGGCTGTTGAAAGACAAAATGGGATACTCAAGACTAAATTGGCTAAATTATGTAATGAGACAGGTTTCAAGTGGCCTGAAGTCTTGCCAATAACCCTAATGATAACGAGATCTCGCCCTAACCCAGGGTTAACTCCATATGAGATAGTAATGAATACCTCTATTACTATCGACCTGTGGCACTAATGCCTGTGGTGATGAAGTGCTTTGAGAGTTTGATCATGGTGCAAATCAACTCAAACCTCGACAAAAACCTGGACCCACTGCAGTTCGCTTGCCCCACAACAGATGGTGGATGCGATCTCGCTGGCTCTCCACTCCGCTCTGGACCGCTTGGACAACAAAAACTCATATGTCAGGCTGTTATTCATTGATTACAGCTCTGCATTTAATACAATCATCCCCTCCAAGCTGGTTACCAAACTCGCAGAACTGGGTCTCTGCGCATCCCTCTGCAATTGGATCCTCGACCTCCTCATTCTCAGACCACAGTCTGTTCATATTGGTGGAAATGTGTTAGACCGGATAACAATCAGCACCTCGAGGCTGCGTGCTCAGCCCCCTGCTGTACTCACTCTATACTCATGACTGCGTAGACGGTCATAGTGCGAATTCCATCATCAAGTTCGCTGATGACACCACTGTAGTGGAACGTATCACTGATGGGGATGAGTCAGAGTATAGAAGAGAGATCGAGCAACTGTCCATATGGTGCCAGCACAATAACCTGGCCCTCAACACCAGAAACACAAGGAACTGATTGTGGACTTTGGAAGGAGTAGGATGGGGACCCACAGTCCCGTTTACATCAACGGGTCGATGGTTGAAAGGGTCAAGAAGATCTCTCCCGGTCTGCGAACAATGATGCAATTAGTAAGAAAGCACATCAGCGCCTATAATTCCTGAGAAGATTACGGAGAGTCGGTTTGTCAAGGAGGACTCTCTCTAACTTCTACGGGTGCACAGTAGGTGCATGCTGACCAGTTGCATTGTGGTTTGGTTCGGCAACTTGAGCGCCCTGTAGAGGAAAAGACTACAAAAAGTAGTAAACACTGCCCAGTCCATCATCGGCTCTGACCTCCCTTCCATTGAGGGGATCTAACGCAGTTGCTGCCTCAAAAAGGCTGGCAAAATCATCATGGACCCAGACCATCCTGGCCACACTCTTATCTCCCTGCTACCTTCAGGTAGAAGGTACAGGAGCCTGAAGACTGTAATGACCAGGTTCAGGAATAGCTACTTCCCCATAGCCATCAGGCTATTAACCTTGGCTCGGACAAAACTCTGAACATTAATAGCCCATTATCTGTTATTTGCACTTGATCAGTGTATTTATTCATGTGTGTACATATTTATATAATGGTATGTGGACACACTGACCTGTTTTGTAGTCAATGCCTACTATGTTCTGTTGTGCTGAAGCAAAGCAAGACTTTCATTGTCCTATCAGGGACACACGACAACAAACTCACTTGAACTTGAACTAATGGGGAGGCCAATGAAATTTCCTGTAAGTGCTCCACTGTCTACAAAGGCAAGGGACATTCTTAGCATGGATGAGAACACACTGAATCATTGCATTGCACTAACTAAATCTCTCCAAAGTTTCCATTCACAGGTGACCAAAGCACAGAAGAACCAGCCAGTGAAAGCTGCCACGTGTACCTGCCCGGGGGATGATGTGCTCGTAAAGACTTTCAAGCAAAATAATTGCCTTCCACCACGTTGGGAAGGACCGTTCCAAGTGCCGTGATGACCCACACTGCTGTGAAGCTGCAATGAAAAGCAACATGGATCCACGCCTCCCATTGCAAGCCCGCCCCAGCCCCAGACTCACGACTGGACTCTATCTAATGTCGGTAACTATTGTGATCAAAAGCACAACAGCTTGGGACAATAACACAGCTATGCAGCTAATACGGGCAACAACCCGCACAGATTGTCATGAGAGAGAGAGAGAGAGCACACTTGTGTGTGTGAAAGGACCATACACAAGGGGATACCCAGGTGGACAGTATCAATCTAAAACAATGTCAGTATCTGGTAGACTACGATGCTAAACATCCTTGCTTCAGTTTACTTGTCCCTTTTTCCCCAAAACCCGCAGAGTTCATGGGAATGCTAGCATGGGACTAAACTACCATTGATAATGATTTTAAACATCTGGGTGTTAATTTCACTTGCCACTGCCTGAGATCTTATACCATCACTTTGTGTTGGTGGACAGCTGATACTTTGATGAAGCAGCAAAATGGCATGAAAGATGTAATTGGGATACCTTCAGCTCTTTGTTCATCTAGATTATTCTCAAAGGGTGTGGCATAGAATTCCACAGATTCACCACTCTCTGTATGAATAATGTTTTGCTCATCTCGGTCCTAAAAGACTTCCCCCTTATCCTTGTGAATAAACTGTGAATTCTTGTTCTGGACTTCGCCAACAATAAATATAACAACAATAAATAGAAGCTCAATAGAGCAGAATGGTGCAAGATTGTCATGTAATATGAAATAGTGCACAAAAAAAGAATGACAATAACAGAATGAGGTAAAGTTATGAGTAAGAGTACGCGGCGGCCCTGTAGGAACAATACGTTCAGGAGTCTGATATACGTGTGAAGCAGCTGTATTTAAGTCTGGTTATCTGGGCTTTCCAGCTTCTGTATCTTCAGAAGGTAGAAAAGAGAAAAGAGAAAAGGGAATTGTCAAGGTGACAGGATCCTTGATAATATATCCTGCCTTACTAAAGCAACGTACCATGAATGTGAAGTGCCAAGCCTGTGTTAGACTGGCCTGAAGAAGGGTCTTGACCCGAAACGTCGCCTATCTCCTTCGCTCCTTAGATGCTGCTGCACCCGCTGAGTTTCTCCAGCTTTTTGTGTAACCCTGTGTTAGACTGGGCTGTGAACACTGCCCTCTGCACATTCATGTGGTGAATAGCAGAGCAGTTGATATTCCAGGCTGCGATGCATCCCGTTAGAATACTTTCTGTCGTGCATCTGTACTAGTTACTGGGAACTAAATCCCAATAGAATGATTTTACCTGCAGCCAAATTATAAGAGTGGCCAAAACAGGATGATGTGTGGCCAGTAGGATGTTGAGGACGGTTTCCAATGAAGCTGTTCATGAGGTCATAAGTGATAGGAGCAGAATTAGGTCATTCGGCCCATCAAGTCTATTCTGCCATTCAATCATGGCTGATCTATCCCTCCCCCCAAGAAAGGGACTTTGTAGAGTGCCTTGGTGATGGACTCTTAGAGCAGCTTGTGTTGGAGACTACCAGGGAGAATGCAATTTGGATTTATTGTTATGAAATGAACTGGATTTAATAAAGGAACTTGAGGTTAATGAGCCATTAGGAAGTAGTGACCATAATATGGTCCGGTTTCAGATACAATTGGAGAGGGAGAAGGGCAGATCGGAGGTGACAGTGTTACAGTTGAATAAAGGGGACTATGTGGCCATGAGGGAGGAGCTGGCTAAAGTTGACAGGAAAGATACCCTAGCAGGGATGACAGTGGAACAACAATGGCAGGTATTTCTAGGAATAATACAGAAGGTGCAGGATCAGTTCATGCCCAGGAGGAAGAAAGATTCCACAGGGAGTAAGGGGCGACCGTGGCTGACAAGGGATGTCAGGGACAGGATAAAAATAAAAGAGAAGTACAACGTAGCAAAGATGAGCGGGAAGCAAGAGGACTGTCGGTACACTAAAGGCTGGAGAAACTCAGCGGGTGCAGCAGCATCAAAGGAGCGAAGGAGATAGACGACGTTTCGGGTCGAGACCCTTCTTCAGACTGGTCAGGGATCAGGGAAACGAGAGATATAGACGGTGATGTGGAGAGATAATTTTCTCAATTCTGTTAACCCTTGCTGTCTCCTCCCCTTTCCACCTCTCCCTCAGCCCTCGGGCCCTGGTTTTCCTTCTCTCTCTATCTCTCCCCTATCCTAGTCGCACTAGCTTCTGATTTTCACACTACAAACAGTTTACAATGGCTTGTTCCCTTTATCATCGATACATTTTTGCATATCCTTATCTCTCCACATCACCGTCTTATCTCTCGCTTCCCTGATCCCTGACCAGTCTGAAGAAGGGTCTCGACCCGAAACATCGCCTATCTCCTTCGCTCCTTAGATGCTGCTGCACCAGCTGAGTTTCTCCAGCCTTTGGTGTACCCTCGATTCTCCAGCATCTGCAGTTCCTTCTTTAACAGCAAGAGGACTGTGTAATGTTTAAAGGGCAACGGAATATAACTAAAATACAATACGGGGAGAAAAGATGAGGTACGAAGGTAAGCTAGCCAAGAATATAAAGGAGGACAGTAAAAGCTTCTTTAGGAATGTGAAGAGGAAAAAATTAGTTAAGACCAAAGTTGGACCCCTGAAGACCAAAAAAGGTTAATTTATTATGGGGAACAAGGAAATGGCAGATGACTTGAACAGGTACTTTGGATTCATCTTTGCTATGGAGGACACAAACAATCTTCCTGAAGAAGTAGTGGCCAGAGGATTTGGGGTGACGGAAATGGTGTTGGGTAGACTGATGGGACTGAAGGCTGCTAAATCCCCAGGGCCTGATGGTCTGCATCCCAGGGTGCTTAAGGAATCGTGCATTCATTGGTGATAATTTTCCAATGTTTGATATATTCAGGATCAGTTCCTCTGGATTGGAGGATAACTAATGTTATCCCACTTTTTAAGAAAGGGGGGAGATAGAAAACAGGGAATAATAGACCAGTTACCAATAATAGACCGCCTGACATCGGTGGTGGGGAAGATGCTGGAGTCAATTAAAAAAAGATGAAATATCCGCACATTTGGATAGCAGTAACAGGATCGGCCCGAGTCAGCATGGATTTATGAAGGGGGAAATTATGCTTAACTAATCTTCTGGAATTTTTTGAGGATGTAACTAGGAAAATGGACAAGGGAAAGCCAGCGGATGTAATGTACCTGGACTTTCAGAAAGCATTTGATAAGGTCCCACATAGGAGATTAGTGGGCAAAATTAGGGTACATGGTTTGGGGGTAGAGTGCTGACATGGATAGAAAATTGGTTGGTAGACAGGAAACAAAGAGTAGGGATTTAACGGGCACCTTTCAGAATGGTAGGCAGTGACTAGTGGGGTACCGCAAGGCTCGGGTCTGGGACCGCAGCTATTTACAATATACATCAATGATTTGGATGAAGGGATTCAAAGTAACATTAGCAAATTTGCAGATGACACAAAGCTGGGTGGCAGTGTGAACTGTGAAGAGGATACTATGAGAATGCAGGGTTACTTGGGCAGGTTGGGGCAGTGGGCAGATGCATGGCAGATGAAGTTCAATGTGGATAAATGTGAGGTTATCCACTTTGGTATCAAAAACATTACTATCTAACTGGATTCAAGTTCGGAAAAGGGGAAGTACAACAGGATCTGGGGGTCCTTGTTCATCAGTCTATGAAAGTAAGCATGCAGGTACAGCAGCAGGCAGTGAAGAAAGAGAATGGCATGTTGGCCTTTATAATAAGAGGAGTGGAGTATAGGAGCAAAGACGTCCTTCTGCAGTTTTACAGGGCCCTAGTGAGACTACAACTGGAGTATAGTGTGCAGTTTTGGTCCCCTAATTTGAGGAAGGACATTCTTACTATTGAAGGAGTGCAGCATAGGTTGACAAGGTTCATTCCCGGAATGGGGGGATTGTCATGTGCTGAGACAATGGAGCTGCTGGGCTTGTACACTCTGGAGTTTAGAAGCATGAGAGAGGATCTTATTGAAACATATAAGATTGTTAAGGGTTTGGCCATGCTAGAGGCAGGAAACATGTTCCCATTGTTGGGGAAGTCCAGAACCAGGGCCCACAGTTTAAGAATAAGGGGTAGGCCATTTAGAACGGAGACGAGGAAACACTTTTTCTCACAGAGAGTTGTGAGTCTGTGGAATTCTCTGCCTCAGAGGGCACTGGAGGCGGGTTCTCTGGATACTTTCAAGAGAGAGCTAGATAGGGCTCTTAAAGATAGCGGAGTCAGGGGATATGGGGAGAAGGCAGGAACGGGGTCTGATTTGGGATGATCAGCCATGATCACATTGAATGGCGGTGCTGGCTCCAAGGGCCGAATAGCCTACTACTACACCTATTGTCTATTGTCCCGGAGGATGCGGGACTTATCCTAGTTGTTCACATCCTCGAACAGACCGATCTCCGGGTTCAACAGCTCCTCGTTCACCCGCCGCAGCGAGCTAATTTTCTGGTTGAAATTGCCCAGGGACTTGTAGTCGCCAGGCCCCAAGATAAAGAACTCGCCTTGAAGTCGGTTCCCATGCAGCGACCCCCTCCCCTAACGCGGGCATTGTAAGGTCAGTGGGAGCTGCCTGGAGTATCTGAGTGTGTATCAAAACGGCGGCTTTTGTTTTATTTTTTAATTTAATTATGAATAACGTGAAATATAGCATGAAATGGTTTCAGGAATGGTGCCACCCAATCAGTACTATTTTATCTGATCCATAATTGCTCTGGTGATCACAGCAACATCTTTTGCTGCATCCATCATCATTAACTTTTTTGCTCTGGGAACGTACAGAGGTAACACTTCCACCATGTAACCCATTATATCATGAGTTTGTGTATTATGCATCTGTACCCGATGGTGAAATGAGTGTCCATCTGTCTCTCCAGTGCATAAGCTGCATGTACAGCTGACGGCTTTCTTTGTATTCTTCCAGCTACTCAGCTTTATCACTTTGTTGTTTGCATCACTCTTCTGTATTTTTGATCCAGGTCAAATTCCCAATTCACATTTGGATCTGTTTCTTGTCAAATACACCAGGGGGCAATGTCCATACAGTCATGAAGATATTACTACAATAAATACAAGCTCAATAGAGCAGAATGGTGCACAAAAAAAGAATGACAATAACAGAATGAGGTAAAGTTATGAGTAAGAGTACGCGGCAGCCCTCCAGGAACAATAAGTTCAGGAGTCTGATAGACGGGAGAAGCAGCTGTATTTAAGTCTGGATATCTGGGCTTTCAAGCTTCTGTATCTTCAGAAGGTAGAACAATGAAAAGGGAATAGTCAAGGTGACAGGATCCTTGATAATATTTCCTGTCTTACTAAAGCAACGTACCATGAAGATGAAGTGCCAAGCCTGTGTTAGACTGGGCTGTGAACACTGCCCTCTGCCGGTTCAAGAGGTGAATAGCAGAGCAGTTGATATTCCAGGCTGCGATGCATCCCGTTAGAATACTTCCTGTCGTGCATCTGTACTAGTTTGTGGGAACTAAATCCCCATAGACTTATTTTATCTGCAGCCAAATTA
This sequence comes from Okamejei kenojei, assembly GCA_035221665.1. NCBI lineage: Eukaryota > Metazoa > Chordata > Chondrichthyes > Rajiformes > Rajidae > Okamejei > Okamejei kenojei. The sequence continues at coordinate 35,541,769 of CM069160.1, forward strand.
CAAGAGTGTCTATATTAAAATAGAAAGATTAAACGCGAACTTACCGTTTGAACTTTGATCTTTATTTTATGAGAAGTTGAAGTGAGGGAATTCATGAAGAGCCCGCCAGCCCGCATGCACGTCAATCTTCAGAGCAACTGTATGAAACCACAGACTAGCTGCTGAACTTAAGCTATAGAAAGATTAACAAGCTTAGAATTACCGAATGATCTTTATGAGTAGGGTTGGGAGTGGACGGCACGTATTCCCTCACTTCAACTTCTCATAAAATAAAGATCAAACTTCAAAAGTTAAGATCTCGTTTAATCTTTCTATTTTATATCAAAGTCACATGAGTGACTACGTGAAGATTTCAAAGCTCTGTGGTTTCATGCAGTAACCCAATCTGTGTGTGAAACACATAAACAGATAAACCATTAATGGTAGAAAACATTGGTTATTAATACCATGATGCTAACTTGCATACATGGTCATTGCTCTTAATCAGACCATAGTCCTAATTGACTTTGATTTAGACAATAACTCATGCAACACTGTTCAGAAGTCTGCAAATATCCAGACATATTCAACCAAATTTTATAACTTCTTAAGACGCACTATGTAAGCCTCTTGCTGTATGATGAAAGGGAAATATCCATTCTATTGGCTGCTAATCTATCAGCAATCTCTTCAGATACTATTAAATAACAATAAAGAAACTATCTTTCATCTCACAGGAATTAGCAAGCTCAATGTACTTGTACACCTCATAACACCCCCAATCTCCGCTCTGGTGGGTATGCTGTCAACTCCAAATGCACACGATCATGCCTATTTTGCTTATGAGATTATTCCAATAACAAACTTTCCTAATGTCAGTTATGACCCAGAGACTGAGCCAGAAATTGAGTAAAGACTCAAATAGTCAAAGACTAAAAGCATAATCAACTTGAAAGATATCTGCTCCCATTAGGATACAGTAGATGAATATCTGCCATAATAATTTATTGATACCCATTGTACAATGAGTGTAGGCTTTTTAGAGCGGTCATACAAAATACACCCTGCATAACATTAGTGAACAGTGGGTGAATAATCAATCATTTATTGTCCCACTTATGGAACTATAGAGAATGACAAAGCAGCACAAGCAGTGTCAATTGTGCTATCACATAATCGCTTCTCTAAGCCCAAACAAACTTAAAGCAACACAAACCTCTGTTACTTCCGTTTAAAAGTAACTCACATATTTTGTTCACAAACTTTCCATACAATCGTGCAGAGCTAGCTGCCCGAGAACAAAGGCTACACCAGCCAGCACTCGTGACCGAGTAAATAGGAGCTGCTTCAGCCGCCTTACCATGGCCTGAATGAATAGGCAAAGTTGGCATTATTAAATTTCATGTTTCCTCATCCTTAATATCGTAAGAGGTATCTACTGATAAACCCCTAAGTTTTATCAGCTGCAATTTTTTTTTTTTGTAAAATATTTTTATTAGAAGTAAATACATATTAAGAAGGAATAACATAAAATCAAAAAAAGAAAAAAACATATTATTTGTCACATACATTCTTAATATTTTAAACGTTTACAGTTGTTCTTATTTATACTTCTATATTTTTTATTATTTTATAACAGAAAGAAAATAGTAAAGAGAAATAATAAAAAGAAATAAAATAGAAGTAGAAAATCGATAAAATGAGTGGAGTATAAAGCAAGATATTCTTCATTGGAGATATATGCGTGGTCTAATATAAATAGTTCTTCATCTATTCCTTCATTCAGGCTTCAGTCAGGCCCTCAAACCGGACCTCCTTGACCCTTTAAGTATTCAATAAATGGAGACCATATTCCTCTGAATTGATCTAGCTTGTCCAAAAGGACAAGTCTTAGTCTTTCCAGATGAAGTGTCTCCGACATTTCTGTAATCCACATTTTGATTGTGGGGGATGTAGGACCTTTCCAAAATCTTAATATTAATTTTTTACCGATTATTAAACTATAACCAATAAAAATTATTTGCTGTGTTGTTAGTAGATGATCCGTTTCTATTATTCATAATATAATTAATTTTGAGTCTGGAGTCAAATTTGCATTAACTACTTTCGAGATCACGTTAAAAAAAATTATCCAAAAATTAGTGATTTTTATACATTTTGTGAATGAATGCATTAGATTAGCTTCTAAATGCTGACATTTATCACATATAGCAGAAACATTTGAAAACATTCTGTTTAATTTGGATTTCGAAAAGTGTAATATATGTAAAACTTTAAATTGTATCAGGGAATGTCTGGCATTTAATGAGCAGTGGTGTATATGTTGTAAACTTTCATTCCATACTTCTACACTAATTGTTTGTCCTAATTCGTTTTCCCATGCTTGCCTATATATTTCCGAGTTTGGTAAATCATTTTCCAGTAAAATATTATAAATATATGATATTCATTTTTCTGTATTCAGATATTTATTTAGACATTCATTTAAAATGTCTGTCTTTCTATTTCTAAAATCCTGTGTGTTTGATTTAACATAGACTCTAATTTGTAAATATCTAAAGTACTCTTTTGAGTATAATCCATAATTTTACTTCGGAGTCACGTGAGTGACTACATGAAGACCCCGCCAGGACGCATGCGCGACATATCGTCGAACGCATTGCGGAAGCGACAGTCGGGAGGAGCGCCGCTCCTCCAGCGCGAGTTTTGAAAAATTACTGAAGGTAAGTCTTACCTTTTCTGGTGAGCGTGGCGACTCGGTGTGATTCTTTTTCAGAACGGAGGAAGCACCATGGAGTCGCGTTAAGGAGAGCAGCAGCTGATACCGCTGCTGTGGAAGCAGCCAGCAGCGTGCCGTCTCTCCAGAGCTGCAGGTGCTGCCAGCAGCTCCCGGCTTCTCGCCGCTACAGACAGTTTGCTAGAGCAAGTGATTGGGAAATTGGTGGCTGCGTTCCCAGCAGCACAATTGGACCACTCCATTATTAAAACCTGGAAGAGGGAAATTTTAGCTCTCAAAAATCATGCAGGCCATTTCAATAGGCCTATGCAACTACCAGGGAAAGTAAATTAGAATTAAACTGGAGGATAGAAATGTTCAATATTATCCTAACCCCATCACCCCATTCTATATCCCTAGGGTACATTACAGACTGATGCCAGTGCTAAGGGTTGGGGAGCAACTAATACCACCGCAAGTTGTGGTGGCAGATGAGTGCACAAAAATTATTCTGTTTAAAGCACTAGGAATTAATTATCTAGAAATGCTGGGAGCGTTTCATGGACTCAGGGCCTACTGCTCAGATGAGCACCAGTTGCATGTACGGTACAAATTGATACCACACTGGGGGCCTATATATAATCATATGGGTGAAATAAAGTCGATATCATGTGATGGATTGCCTAATAATATCTGGCACTGGTGTCTGGGAGAGAGATTTGGATCTCAACCACTTACCTTCCAGGTAAGCTAAATACAGTGGCAGACACCAGGTCACGTAAATTCAACGACAACATTAAATGGATGTTGGATCGGAAAGTGTTTACAGATATTATAGACCGGTATGGGACACCAGATATCGACCTTTTTTCCATCCAGACTAATTCACCAACTACCAACATATGTTGCTTGGGAACCAGACCCAGGGGCAGCAGCGATGGACGATTTCTCGCTGCATTGGGGGGGGGATTTGTTTTGCTATGCATTTTCCCCTTCTGCCTCATCAGGCGAGTCTTACAATAATTAAACAAGATGCCGCAACGGGTACCATGGTTCCCAACAGTACAAAGATGGTCTCAGAACCCTGCATCTGGATCAACAACGGCCAAGGAGGTTGGCACACCCCGTGCAGGAAAGTATCTGTGCCATGACTGTATGAACTTGTTGATTTGCAGTTTCTGAACAGGCCATTTCTGGGATACGGACTCTCCGACAGGACGATCAATGCCATCTCAGCGTCGTGCAGGGAGTCCACGAGAAGACAGTACCTGACATATATCAGGAAATGGGAAGTGTTCTGCACCAGGACGAACACTACATATGACTCAGCCACCAACACTGAAGTGCTGGAGTTCTGGCCACCCTTCATTTCGATGAAGGATTGAGTTACAGTGCCATTATTGTGCAAGGAGTGCCCTATCTAATATCTGGGCAGAGGGAGTGATCACCTGGCTATAGGATCACACCCACTAGTACCTAAACGAATGAGGGGTATTTGTACTCTATTCCCCCCAGGCCCAGATACACCCATATATGGGACATAGGTAGTACACCATGTTACGAGGATGGACACCAATATCGGGGCTCACTCTGGACAAACTAATATCCTAGATGGGAAGGATTATGGCACTTGGATCAGCACAACGGGTCCAGTCCTTACACAAGCTAGAATAGGACGTCATGTCTATCACAAATGGCAGATAACCTGCTACATACAGGGGTACTTAAACAAGACTGACCCGCTTCCTTTGGCCAATATTAGAGTTCTGGCCTATCCTGCAGATAGTCGGCCCTGCATAGTGACACATATTTTCCAATATGTAGTCACCAAGACACTTATGGGCACGGAGAGAGCTTTCTCATTAGCCCTAAATGCCCTCACCTAAGGTCACAGTGCAAACCATATCCAGATGGTTCGGGTGGTATTACGTGCAGTGGTGAATACTAATGTTTCAAATCTCACTCCAACAGGGCTGCATCTACATCGGACGCTAGGATGATGGGAGTTCCTATGGACCACATCCTTGCCACAGCGGGGTGGAGCAATGAACGCATTCAATGCTTTATAATAAACCCGTGGCCGATCCTGAGACGTTTGCAGGGAAAAATTAAGTTCTGTAAAATAAATTACCCAATGTGGGGCATATTATTTTAGGTATGAATAATACCTTTATTGTTTTTCAGCACAGTGTCGTGTGTGAAATACGTTCATCCTCCGTCCCAGAATGGCAGTGTGTGAGCATGGTCTCGTTCCAGGGCATGAAATCACAGAGCTTTGAAATCTTCACGTAGTCACTCACGTGACTCCGAAGTAAAATAGTAAGATTAAATGAGAACTTACCAGTTTGAAGTTTGATCTTTATTTTATGAGGAGTTACGATGAGGGATTACGTGCCCTCCGCTCCCAAAACCCTCTATTATAAAGTTCAACTGGTATGGAAGTTCTCTCTTATTTTACTATATTAGTCTACTCTGGTATCTGTGATTTCACACCACTGCTTTGAAGAATGTCGCGCATGCGTCCTGGCGGGGTCTTCACGTAATCCCTCATCGTAACTCCTCATAAAATAAAGATCAAACTTCAAACTGGTAAGTTCTCATTTAATCTTACTATTTTGTTGTAATTCCTGAAATGAAAGGAATAAACTTTCCCTATAGAGATCACCAATCTTATTTATTCCATATTTCTTCCATTTTAAAAAAACCTTTATCCATCATTGAAGGTTTAAAAGTGATGTTATTTGCAATGGGAAGAGCCAGTGGTATACTTTCTAATTTTAATGTTTTCTTTAATTGTTACCAAATACGTATGCCACTTTCTATTATTGGATTTCCTCTATAACTTGTTTTATGTATTTTAGTATTAGCAAATAAAATTGAGCTAATTTCAAAAGGTGAACAATCTTCCTTTTCCATTTTTAACCAGTTTGGTTGTTTATCTACTTCTTCCAACCAAAAGTTCATATTTTTAATATTAACTGCCTAATAATAAAACATAAAATTAGGCAATGCAAAACCTCCATTTATTTTTGATTTACATAGATATATTTTATTTATTCTATGGCTCTTATAATCCCAAAAAAGTTGGTAACTATAGAGTCAACTTCCTTAAAAAAAAATTTAGGAAGATATATTGGGATCAGTTGAAACAGGTATAATAATTGTGGAAGAAAAATAATTTTTATCGCATTAATTCCACCTAGCATTGAAATAGGTAATGTTTTCCAATGTAGGATATTCTTAAGTAGTTTATTCCATAGGGGTGGGAAATTAGATTTAAATAAAGAATCATATCTTTTTGTTACATGAATTCCAAGATATTTGATTTTTTCATTTGCTATCTTAAAAGGATATTGTTGTAATATATGTGAGTTGTTTCCCATTATTGGCATAAGTTCACTTTTATTCCAATTAATTCTGTATCCTGAACTCAATCCAAATTGAGTTATTAAATCTAATGTTAGGAATACTAATTTCCGTATTTGTAATATAAAGTAATATATCATCTGCGTATAAAGAGATTTTATTTTCAGTTTCTTTGGTTTCATACCCATATATTTCAGGATGTAATCTGACGCGGTGTGCTAATGGTTCAATTGCCAGTGCGAACAGTACTGGAGATAGAGGACAACCTTGTCTACAGCCACGGAATAAATTAAATTTAGTTGTTCACATTTGATTTATTAATATTCTAGCTGTTGGCTTGGTATATAGTAGCTTAACCCATGTTATAAACTTCTCTCCCAACTGAAAAGCTTCCATAACCGAAAATAAATAAGACCATTCAATCTGATCGAAAGCTTTCTCTGCATCCAACAAAATAATTGATAGATCTTTATTAATGTTCTTTTCAAGTATATAATATTGAATAATCTTCTCAGGTTGTTTGAGAAGTATCGTTTTGGTATAAATCCTGTTTGGTCTGAATGAATTACTTTATTAATCACTGTATTTAGTCTTTGTGCTAGTATTTTAGTTAATATTTTTTTATCAGTATTTAAAAGAGCTATGGCTCTATATGACCTGGATCATCCAGATTTTTATCTAATTTAGGTATAAGTGTTATAATAGATTCATTTAATGTTTCTGGTAACTTCTGTTGTGCATAAATGTGTTCATAAAGTGTTTTCAAATGTGGAGCTATCATATCATAGAATGTTTTATAAAATTATGATCCAATACCATCTGGTCCTGGAGTTTTACCATTTTTTAATGACCTAATAGCTTCTTCGATTTCATTAGTAGTTATTTCAGCGTTGAGTGATTCTCTATTTTCTGAATTCAGTCCTTTTAATTACAATTGTTTTTAAATGTTTCTACTCCTATTCGATTTTCTGTCGTTTTGGCTGAATATAAATTTTTATAACATTGCAAAAATCTCTCATTTATATCTTTAGTTTGTACTAATAATTCCCCTTTGACTGATTTAATCCTATGGATTAATTTTTCTCCTTCCAATTTTCATAATTGACGAGCCAATAATTTTTGTGGTTTATCTCCGAATTCAAATTGTATTTGTTTAGTATATTGGTCTAGTTTTACAACTTGGTCTGACTGTATTTTATTTAATTTATATTTCAATGCAAAGATTTTATTATGTTTTATTATGGTTGGGTTAACAGCGTTTTCTGTATCTAATTGTTTGATCTCCTTTTCCAATGCCTGTTGTTCCCTCCGATTCTCTTTATTATAAAATGCTTGAGAGGATATCATAATTCCCCAAATATGCTTTAAAAGTTTCCCATAATAGGGACGAAGATATTTCTGGCGTATCATTTATTTCAAAGAAAATCTTGATCTGTTTTGTGATGTATTCTTGAGTTATTTTGTCTTTTAAAATTTGTGGGTTAAATCTCCAATGTCCCTGTTTTTTCTGTTTTACCAGTTATTTTCAACATAAAAGTTAAGGGTGCGTGATCTGAAATAATAATATTATGATATTTTGAATTATAAGTGAATGGGATAAGTTTTAAATCTACCAAAAAATAATCTATTCTTGAATAACTTTTATGCACAGGTGAGTAAAATGAGTATTCCCGTCCAGCTGGGTTTTGCATTCGCCAAACATCTTTAATATTACTAGTATCTATATATACATTTATTAGATCACTGGAATGCGATTTAAGTTTCCGTTGTTTTGATGATCTGTCCAAATAAGGATCTAGTGTACAATTTAAATCTTTTCCAATTATTAAGTTGTGTTGTGATAATTCCGGAATAGTAATAAATATTTTTTTTAAAAACAGTGGGCTGTCAAAATTTGGGCCGTATACATTGACAAAAATTATTTTTTGTGTGTATAGTTCTCCTGTTACAATAATATATCTACCATCACTATCAGTTATTGTTGAAGTGTGTTTAAATGAAGTGCCTTTACGAATTGATATTGCTACACCTCTAGATTTGTGTGTGAAAGAAGCATGACACACTTTGTCAATCCATTTAGCCTTTAATCTATGTTCTGCCTCTTTTTTTAGATGTGTCTCTTGGATGAATGCCACATCTGCTTTAAGTGCTTTTAAGTGTGCTAATACTTTTCCTCTTTTAATTGGTTCATTAATACCTTTAACATTCCAGCTACAAAACGTTATTCCTCCATTCCCCATATTCATTTGTAAGTCTTGCATCTTTTATCTAAAGGAATATATAATAGGGCAAATGGTTCAGCTCGACATACCCGACTTTACACCCGAACTCCGAATAGATGAATTTCAAGACCCTTGAGTATCTCTCACGTATATACCTCCTTTGCATTGATTTATAACTCCATTAGTATACAAACTTAAAGCATACGGTTATTATACAAACTTAAATCATACGGTATTAGGGGTTCAGTATTGATGTGGATAGAGAACTGGCTGGCAAACAGGAAGCAAAGAGTAGGAGTAAACGGGTCCTTTTCACAATGGCAGGCAGTGACTAGTGGGGTACCGCAGGGCTCAGTGCTGGGACCCCAGCTATTTACAATATATATTAATGATCTGGATGAGGGAATTGAAGGCAATATCTCCAAGTTTGCGGATGACACTAAGCTGGGGGGCAGTGTTCGCTGTGAGGAGGATGCTAGGAGACTGCAAGGTGACTTGGATAGGCTGGGTGAGTGGGCAAATGTTTGGCAGATGCAGTATAATGTGGATAAATGTGAGGTTATCCACTTTGGTGGCAAAAACAGGAAAGCAGACTATTATTTAAATGGTGGCCGATTAGGAAAAGGGGAGATGCAGCGAGACCTGGGTGTCATGGTACACCAGTCATTGAAAGTAGGCATGCAGGTGCAGCAGGCAGTGAAAAAAGCGAATGGTATGTTAGCTTTCATAGCAAAAGGATTTGAGTACAGGAGCAGGGAGGTTCTACTTCAGTTGTACAGGGTCTTGGTGAGACCACACCAGGAGTATTGCGTACAGTTTTGGTCTCCAAATCTGAGGAAGGACATTATTGCCATAGAGGGAGTGCAGAGAAGGTTCACCAGACTGATTCCTGGGATGTCAGGACTGTCTTATGAAGAAAGACTGGATAGACTCGGTTTATACTCTCTGGAATTTAGGAGATTGAGAGGGGATCTTATAGAAACTTACAAAATTCTTAAGGGGTTGGACAGGCTAGATGCAGGAAGATTGTTCCCGATGTTGGGGAAGTCCAGGACAAGGGGTCACAGCTTAAGGATAAGGGGGAAATCCTTTAAGACCGAGATGAGAAAGACTTTTTTCACACAGAGAGTGGTGAGTCTCTGGAACTCTCTGCCACAGAGGGTAGTTGAGGCCAGTTCATTGGCTATATTTAAGAGTGAGTTGGATGTGGCCCTTGTGGCTAAGGGGATCAGAGGGTATGGAGAGAAGGCAGGTACGGGATACTGAGTTGGATGATCAGCCATGATCATATTGAATAGCGGTGCAGGCTCGAAGGGCTGAATGGCCTACTCCTGCACCTAATTTCTATGTTTCTATGTTTCTATCTGTGGAGAACATGGATAGGTGACGTTTCACAGAGTGCTGGAGTAACTCAGTGGAACAGGCAGCATCTCTGGAGAGAATGAATGGGTGATGTTTCGGGTTGAGTCCCTTCTTCAGACTGATGACCCAAACATCACCCATTCCTTCTCTCCAGAGATGCTGCCTGTCCTGCTGAGTTACTCCAGCATTTTGTGCCTATCCTCAATTTAAACCAGCATCTGCAGTTCCTTCCTACTCATTTAATCTCATTCAGTATCTGCTGACTGATCTGCTGGATGTTTCCAGCATTCTGTCTTGTCTCTAATATTCAGTAATTACTTTGTTCTGATTGTCACGGTTCCAACATCTTTCGTTTGTTTTGGCTCTCTGACTGCTAGCACTGCTAGCACAAGAAAAAAGTGTTCACGTGTGTATACTGGATAAGAAGAAATTCATGTTTCTGGACAACCTTGTTTTTTTCCTGCAACGTAGAATATATTTGTCATCTTAGTTTTCCAGTTCAATGTGCCGTACAATGGCAGCCTCGCCAACAGTCTGTGTCGTCCTTTTCTTTCTATGTTGTTTTTAGTATGTTGATAAATGTATGTTTTCGTGTATTTTTAGCTTTGCATTATCTGGGTGTTGGGGGGTGGGGGGTGGGGTTTGGGGAAACATTCTAAAATCTCTTTCCTTGACATATATGCAATTTTTTTCCAATACATTATATCTGTCCGCGCTGCGGCCTGACATTGAGGAACTGGCGGCCTCTTGCAAGGGACCGACTTTGGAAACTGCAACTGCTCGAGCCTGTGGACTTAACATCTTGGAGTTCGCGGTCCCTTGGTTAGGGCCCGACTACGGGAGCTCCAACCACAGGAGCTTCAACCGCTCCAACGTGAGAGCTTTGATCGCCGGCTGCGGGAGCTTCGATTGCCCCGAATGCGGATGGTTCGACTGCCCCGACCGCGGGGAATAAGGAGGAAAGAAGATAAGACTTTCTTGCCTTCCATCACAGTGAGGAATGTGGTGGAGCCGCTGTGGTGGTTGTTTATGTTAATTTTTATGAAGTTGTTTGTCTTGTTGTTTTTTCTGGTATGATTGTATGGTAAATCAAATGTCACTGTATCTTAAATGGTACACGTGACAATAAAGGATCATTGAACCATTGAAAACAAAAACATGTGATGCAGTGCAATGTTGGACAGGGCAGCAATCTCCCATCAACCAACCAAGGGAAAGTCTCACATTTTGTGTGATTTTACATAGAAAATAGGTGCAGGAAGAGGCCATTCGGCTCTTTGAGCTAGCACCGCCATTCATTGTGATCATGGCTGATCATCCCCTATCAATAATCCGTGCCTGCCTTCTCCCCATATCCCTTGATTCCACTAGCCCCTCGAGTTCTATCTCACTCTCTCTTAAATCCATCCAGTGACGGCCACCACTGCCCTCTGTGGCAGAGAATTCCACAAATTCACAACTCTCTGGGTGAAAAAGCTTTTTCTCACCTCAGTCTTAAATGGCTTCCCCTTTATTCTAAGACTGTGGCCCCTGGTTCTGGACTCACCCAACATTAGGAACATTTTTCCTGCATCAAGCTTGTCCAGTCCTTTTATAATTTTCTATATGATTCCCCCTCATCCTTCTAAACTCCACTGAATACAAGCCTAGTCTTTTCAATCTTTCCTCATATGACAGACCCGCCATCCCACCTGCGCTGCACCTCCTCAATCACAAGGATGTTCTTCCTCAAATGAGGAGACCAAAACTGGATACAATACTCCAGATGTGGTCTCACCAGAGCCTTATACAACTGCAGAAGAACCTCTTTACTTTTATACTGAAATCCTCTTGTTATGAAGGCTAACATTCCATTAGATTTCTTCACTGCCTGCTGCCTGCTAGGTAGTCACACCAAAACCACAGGAGGCAGACACGTGGGTCACGGTTAGGAGAGGCAAGGGGCAGAGGCAGGGACTAGAGCGTACCCTGGTGGCTGCACACCTTGGCAATAAGTACTCCTGTTTGAGTACTGTTGGGGCAGACAGCCTACCTGGGGGTAGCAACAGCGGCCGGGCCTCGGGTACAGAAATGGGCCCTGTTGCTCAGAAGGGTAAGGAAAAGAAGAAGAGGGCCGTAGTAATAGGAGGCTCTATAGTTAGGGGGTCAGATAGGCGATTCTGTGGACGCAGTCAGGAGACCCGGATGGTAGTTTGCCTCCCTGGTGCCAGGGTCTGGGATGTGACTACACGTATCCAAGATATCCTGAAATGGGAGGGAGAGGAGCCAGAGGTCGTGGTACATATAGGTACCAATGACATAGGTAGAAAAAGAGAAGAGGTCCTGAAAGGAGAATTTAGGGAGTTAGGCGAAGAGTTAAGGAAAAGGACCGCAAAAGTAACAATCTCAGGATTACTGCCTGTGCCATGCGACAGTGAGAGTAGGAATGGAGCGAAGTGGAGGATAAATGCGTGGCTGAAGGACTGGTGCAGAGGGCAGGGATTCAAGTTTCTGGACCATTGGGACCTCTTTTGGGGAAGGTGTGACCTGTGCAAAAAGGATGGGTTGCACTTGAACCCGAGGGGAACCAATATCCTGGCGGGGAGATTTGCAAAGGCTACTGGGGAGACTTTAAACTAGATCGGTTGGGGGGAGGGACTCAAATAGAGAAAGCAAACAGACAGTGTGTGAGGCAGGAGGCAGAGAAGGGAAGCACTCAGATGCAACACGTAGGGGGGAAAGAAGAAAAAAATAATATACAGAGAATAAGAGGTGGTGGGTTTCTTAAATGTGTGAGCAGAGAGACAGAGGGGTGTAAAATGAGGGTAGAAGCAATAGGTAGCAAGGTGGAAAGTAAAAGTGGCAGGCAGACAAATCCAGGGCAAAATCAAAAAGGGCCACTTTTCAACATAATTGTATAAGGGGTAAGAGCGTTGTAAAAACAAGCGTGAAGGCTTTGTGTCTCAATGCAAGGAGCATTCGTAATAAGGTGGATGAATTAAATGTGCAGATAGCTATTAATGATTATGATATAGTTGGGATCACGGAGACATGGCTCCAGGGTGACCAAGGCTAGGAGCTGAACATCCAGGGATATTCAATATTCAGGAGGGATAGACAGAAAGGAAAAGGAGTTGAGGTAGCGTTACTGGTTATAGAGGAGATTAATGTAGTAGAAAGGAAGGACATTAGCTTGGAGGATGTGGAATCGATATGGGTAGAGCTGTGAAACACTAAAGGGCAGAAAACGCTAGTGGGTGTTGTGGACAGGCCACCTAACAGTAGTAGTGGAGTTGGGGATGGCATCAAACAGGAAATTAGAAATGCGTGCAACAATGGTAAAACAGTTATAATGGTTGACTTCAATCTACATATAGATTGGGTGAATCAAATTGGCAGGGGGCTGAGGAAGAGGATTTCATGGAAAGTATGCGGGATAGTTTTCTAAACCAACATGTAGGGGAAGCAATGAGAGAACAGGCTATTCTAGACTGGGTATTGAGTAATGAGGAAGGGTTAGTTAACAGCCTTGTTGTGCGTGGCCCCTTGGGCAAGAGTGACCATAATATGGATGAGTACTTCATTAGGATGGAGAGTGACATTGTTAATTCAGAAACATGGGTCCTGAACTTAAAGAAAGGTAACTTTGAGGTTATGAGATGTGAATTGGCCAAGATAGACTGGCAATTGATTCTTAAAGGGTTGACGGTGAATATGCAATAGAAGGCATTTAAAGACTGCATGGACGAACTACAACAATTGTTCATCCCAGTATGGCAAAAGAATAAATCAGGGAAGGTAGTGCATCCGTGGATAACAAGGGAAATCAGGGACAGTATCAAAATAAAATATGAAGCGTACAAATTAGCCAGAGAAAGCAGCCTACCAGAGGACTGGGAGAAATTCAGAGTCCAGCAGAGGAGGACAAAGGGCTTAATTAGGAAAGGGAAAATGGATTATGAAAGAAAACTGGCAGGGAACATAAAAACTGACTGCAAAAGTTTTTATCGATATGTGAAGAGAAAAAGATTAGATAAAACAAATGTAGGTCCCTTGCAGTCAGAAACAGGTGAATTGATCATGGGGAACAAGGACATGGCAGACCAATTGAATAACTACTTTGGTTCTGTCTTCACTAAGGAAGACATAAATAATCTGCCGGAAATAGCAGGGGATCGCGGGTCAAATGAGATGGAAGAACTGAGTGAAATCCAGGTTAGCTGGGAGGAGGTGTTAGAATGGATTAAAGGCCACTAAATCCCCAGGGCCAGATAGGCTGCATCCCAGAGTACTTAAGGAAGTAGCCCCAGAAATAGTGGTTGCCGTAGTGATAATTTTTCAAAACTCTTTAGATTCTGGAGCAGTTCCCGAGGATTGGAGGGTAGCTAATGTAACCCCACTTTTTAAATAGGGAGGGAGAGAGAAAACGGGGAATTACAGACCAGTTAGTCTAACATCGGTAGTGGGGAAACTGCTACAGTCAGTTATTAAAGATGGGATAGCTGCACATTTGGAAAGCGGTGAAATCATTGAACAAAGTCAGCATGGATTTACGAAAGGTAAATCATGTCTGACGAATCTTATTGATTTTTTTGAGGATGTAACAAGTAGAGTGGATAAGGGAGAATCAGTGGATGTGTTATATCTGGACTTTCAGAAGGCTTTCGACAAGGTCCCACACAAGAGATTAGTATACAAACTTAAAGCACATGGTATTGGTGGTTCAGTATTGATGTGGATAGAGAAATGGCTGGCAGACAGGAAGCAAAGGGTAGGAGTGAACGGGTCCTTTTCAGAATGGCAGGCAGTGACTAGTGGGGTACCGCAAGGCTCAGTGCTGGGACCCCAGCTATTTACAATATATTAATGATTTGGACGAGGGAATTGAATGCAACATATCCAAGTCTGCGGATGACACAAAGCTGGGGGGCAGTGTTAGCTGTGAGGAGGATGCTAGGAGGCTGCAAGGTGACTTGGATAGGCTGGGTGAGTAGGTAAATGCATGGCAGGTGCTGTATAATGTGGAAAATGTGAGGTTATCCAATTTGGTGGAAAATACTGGAAAGTAGACTAAAATTTGAATGGTGGCCAATTAGGAAAAGGGGAGATGCAACGAGACCTGGGTGGCATGGTACACCTGTCATTGAAAGTAGGCATGCAGGTGCAGCAGGCAGTGAAGAAAGCGAATGGTATGTTAGCATTCATAGCAAAAGGATTTGTGTATAGGAGCAGGGAGGTTCTACTGCAGTTGTACAGGGTCTTGGTGACTCCGCACCTGGAGTATTGCGTAAAGTTTTGGTCTCCAAATCTGAGGAAAGACATTCTTGCCGTAGAGGGAATACAGAGAAGGTTCACCAGACTGATTCCTGGGATGTCAGGATCTTCATATGAAGAAAGATTGGATAGACTCGGCTTGTATTCGCTAGAATTTAGAAGATTGAGGGATTATCTTACAGAAACTTACAATATTCTTAAGTGGTTGGACAGGCTAGATGCAGGAAGATTGTTCCCGATCTTGGGGAAGTCCAGGACAAGGGGTCACAGTTTAAGAATAAGGGGGAAATCTTTTAGGATCAAGATGAGGAAAACATTTTTCATACAGAGAGTGGTGAATCTCTGGAATTATCTGCCACAGAAGGTAGTTGAGGCCAGTTCATTGGCTATATTTAAGAGGGAGTTAGATGTGGCCCTTGTGGCTAAAGGGATCAGGGGGTATGGAGAGAAGGCAGGTACAGGATATTGAGTTGGATGATCAGCCATGATCATATTGAATGGCAGTGCAGGCTTGAAGGGCCGAATGGCCTACTCCTGCACCTATTTTTTATGTTTCTATGTATCTACCTGCACGCCAACTTTCAGTCACTGGTGTAGAAGGATACACAGGTCTCGCTGCACCTCCCCCTTGTCTAACCTAACCCCATTGAGATAATAATCTGCACCCTTGTTTTTGCCGCCAAAGTGGATAACCTCACATTTATCTATATTATACTGCATCTGCCACGCATCTGCCCACTCACTCAACCTGTCCAGGTCACCATGCAACCTCCTAACATCCTCTTCACAGTTCAAACTGCCACCTAGCTTTGTATCATCCGCAAATTTGCTCCTAATTCCCTCTTCCAAACCATTAATATATATTGAAAACAGTTGCGGCCCCAACACCGAGCCTTGCGGCACTCCACCCGCCACTGCCTGCCATTCTGAAAAGGACCCGTTCACTCCTACACTTTGCTTGCTGTCTGCCAATCAAATTTCTATCCATGTCAACATCCTATCCCCAATTCCATGTGCTCTAATTTTAGTCACCAGTCTCCCGTGCGGGACCTTATCAAAGGCTTTCTGAAAGTCTAGATGCACTACATCCACTGGCAACCCTTCATCCATTTTACACGTCACATCCTCAAAAAATTCCAGAAGATTAGTCATGATTTCCCTTTCCTAAATCCATGTTGACTTGGACTAATCCTTTTACTGCTATCCAAATGCCCCATTATTACCTCTTATTACCTCTTCAATAATTGACTCCAGCACCTTTCCCACCACCGAATTCAGGCTAACTGAATTCTTGAAAAGTGGGATAACTTTAGCTATCCTCCAATCCACAGGAACTGATCCTGAATCTATTGAACATTGGAAAATGATCACCAGTGCATCCACTATTTCTAGAGCCACCTCTCTGAGGGCCCTGGGATGCAGACCATCAGGCCCAAGTGATTTATTATCCTTCAGTCCCATTAGCCTACCCAATAATATTACTCGCTTAATGAAAATTTATTTCAGTTCCTCGACCCTCTAAGTTCCTCTGTCCTCCAGTACATCTGGGAGATTGTTTGTGTCTTCCTTAGTGAAGACAGATCCAAAGTACCTGATCAACTCTTCTGAATGCCAGAAAGGTTTTAGTGCAGCTTATAGAATGGCACACATATTAAGGGCAGGTGGGATGCATGGTTTAACAATTAGGTCAAAAGAAAGTGTTTTTTGACACCGAGGTACTCCATTAATTCGGCACGGAATTGGCAGGCTAGATTATTGCAGCGTAGGTTAACAAGGTTAATTCCTGGGATGGCGGGACTGTCACATGCTGAGAAAATGGAGCATCTGGGCTTCTACACTATGGAGTTTACAAGGATGAGAGGAAATCTCATTGAAATATATAAGATTGTTAAGGGTTTGGACATGCTAGAGGCAGGAAACATGTTCCCGATGTTGGGGGAGTCCAGAACCAGGGGCCACAGTTTAAGAATAAGGAGTAAGCCATTTAGAACAGAGACGAGGAAACACTTTTTCTCACAGAGAGTGGTGATTTCTCTGTGGAATTCTCTGCCTCAGAGGGTGGTGGAGGCAGGTTCTCTGGATGCTTTCAAGAGAGAGCTAGACAGGGCTCTTAAAAATAGTGGAGTCAGGGGATATGGGGAGAAGGCAGGAACGGGGTACTGATTGGGGCTGATCAACCATGATCACTTTGAATGGCGGTGCTGACTCGAAGGGCCGAATGGCCTACTCCTGCACCTATTGCCTATTGTCTATTGTCTATTTGCACAAGTGTAGATCATGTTTTAGCAGCAAGAAGCCCATTACTGAGCCGAGGCATACATTATTCAAAGATATGCATATTTGTACTAGCTGTTGGGTGAATTATATAATTACAGTTCAAGATGTGTGCTAATCTGAGAGTCGATCAATAAACCAAGCACTTCTCCACCTCTGCCTACCTTCCTAGTAAGTGCCAATCTGTAAACTCACTGCAAACCTATGCCACGGGACTGGTGTAGGAGTATTCGCTCAGACCAATTACATCAGTTTACAGAGTATTCATTCTAATCCTAGCGCCTGTGGGAATTCAAACAAACTGAAACCCGGGACTCAAATCAGGATCCCTCCTGCACATCTACTTCTTCTTTCGTGTGGCGTGCGCAGCCTAAAGTTGTTGGACAACTTGTTCTATTTGATCTTCCGTTTGTGCACATCGAGTTGATTGCATTAGTCGAAACAGGGCGGACAACGTGAAGGTTGCAATCTTCCACCCCCCTCCTACACATCAGCACACAGAAAGCTTTCTTAATTGGAATAAAAACAACACACCCGCTGGCACAGTGGTGGAGTTGCTGATTTAAAGCACCAGAGTCCCGGGTTCGATCCTGACCACGGGTGCTGTCTGTACGGAGTTTTACGTTTTACCTGTGACCGTGTGGGTTTTCTCCGCGCACCCCAGTTTCCTCCCACACATCAAAGATGTGTGGGTTAATTGCGCTTTGGAAAAATGTGTAAATTGTCCCTAGTGTGTAGGATAGTGTTAGTGTACGGGGTGATCGCTGGTTGGAGTGGGCTTGGTGGCCCGAAGGCCTGTTTCCATGCTCTTTCTCTAAAAGTCCAAAGAATGGTCACCTTCAATGTGTACCTACATCATCTCTGAATGCCACAAGAATGGTGAAAGCATGAATTTCTACGATCAGGCATTTCAAATTATGCCTTTGGTAATTCTTTTGTTCCACTGCTATCTTCCCCACTTTTAATTAGCAATTATATTCGTATTTTGCAATGTCACATTTTGTAATGTGGAAGTTAAAAAAGATTGTGAAAAGTAACAAAACTGTTACAGGACATAAAATGATGCCAGGCCATTTGATAATTGAAATTAGAACATGATAACAAAATATGTTTTCATTTGTAAACACTAAGTAGCTGCGCAAAGGCTTTGGTTCATATAATTGCAGTAATTATGGATTATTACTTCAGGTGTTGGAGAGAACTATTTTATTTTGAAATAAATAATGATGCTATTTAATTCTCCCTGTGGTCGAGTTTTTGGGCAGGTGCTATAGACCTGCACGAGAAGGTAGACGCTCTCGCCCCCACGTGTCTCGGGCAGATTGGACTCATCAGTCCATCTAGGAGAGGGAAAACTGATTTAAAACCTCCACTGCCTTGTGGCCATATCCAGTCATGGAAAAGGCTCCAGGAGTAAACCTCAAGAAAAACGGAGTCGGAGCCCCTAAGGCAGTTCGTCATTGTCTACAACCTCGCTCTGGCAGCTCCATCGATGGCGCTGGTGCCAAACTGTAACGGCCCTGCTGTTCCTTTGGAGCGATCAGTGACGTGGAGAGGGGAGACGTTCTGCATGGGTAATAGCCTGTCCTCCATAAGACATTGCCCAGACTTGCATCCGACCAGGATGCATCACCCATGCCAGCCTGATGCCCAGAGGCTCCTAGGCCAAGTAACCCTGTGTTGGAGTGTGAAGTGTCACAGGACCATGCAAATTCCCGGCAGTGGCGAATGAACTTGTGCACGCAATATAGATTTTAAACGATACACTTTAATCAGATTGATGCTACTATGTCTTCTGTCCAAACAGATGTTACCCGCAGCACACAACAAAGTGATTAACCTTGGTAGACACAGAGTGCTGGAGTAACTCAGCGGGTCAGGCAGCATCTGTGGAGAACATGGATAGGTGACGTTTCACAGAGTGCTGGAGTAACTCAGCGGGTCAGGCAGCATCTGTGGAGAACATGGATAGGTGACGTTTCACAGAGTGCTGGAGTAACTCAGCGGGTCAGGCAGCATCTGTGGAGAACATGGATAGGTGACATTTCACAGAGTGCTGGAGTAACTCAGTGGGACAGGCAGCATCTCTGGAGAGAATGAATGGGTGATGTTTCGGGTTGAGTCCCTTCTTCAGACTGATGACCCAAACATCACCCATTCCTTCTCTCCAGAGATGCTGCCTGTCCTGCTGAGTTACTCCAGCATTTTGTGCCTATCCTCAATTTAAACCAGCATCTGCAGTTCCTTCCTACTCATTTAATCTCATTCAGCATCTGCTGACTGATCTGCTGGATGTTTCCAGCATTCTGTCTTGTCTCTGATATTCAGTAATTACTTTGTTCAGATTGTCACGGTTCCAACATCTTTCATTTGTTTTGGCTCTCTGACTGCTAGCACTGCTAGCACAAGAACAAAGTGTTCACGCGTGTATACTGGATAAGAAGAAATTCATGTTTCTGGACAACCTTGTTTTTTTCCTGCAACATAGAATATATTTGTCATCTTAGTTTTCCAGTTCAATGTGCCGTACAATGGCAGCCTCGCCAACAGTCTGTGTCGTCCTTTTCTTTCTATGTTGTTTTTAGTATGCTGATAAATGTATGTTTTCGTGTATTTTTAGCTTTGCACTATCTGGGTGTTGGGGGGTGGGGGGTGGGGTTTGGGGAAACATTCTAAAATCTCTTTCCTTGACATATATGCAATTTTTTTCCAATACATTATATCTGTCCGCGCTGCGGCCTAACATTGAGGAACTGGCGGCCTCTTGCTGGGGATCGACTTTGGAAACTGCAACTGCTCGAGCCTGTGGACTTAACATCTTGGAGTTCGCGGCCCCTTGGTTAGGGCCCGACTACGGGAGCTGCAACCACAGGAGCTTCAACCGCTCCAACGTGGGAGCTTCGACGTGGCTGCGGGAGCTTCGATTGCCCTGAATGCGGATGGTTCGACTGCCCCGACCGCGGGGAATAAGGAGGAAAGAAGATAAGACTTTCTTGCCTTCCATCACAGTGAGGAATGTGGTGGAGCCGCTGTGGTGGTTGTTTATGTTAATTTTTATGAAGTTGTTTGTCTTGTTGTTTTTTCTGGTATGATTGTATGTTAAATCAAATGTCACTGTATCTTAAATGGTACACGTGACAATAAAGGATCATTGAACCATTGAAAACAAAAACATGTGATGCAGTGCAATGTTGGACAGGACAGCAATCTCCCATCAACCAACCAAGGGAAAGTCTCACATTTTGTGTGATTTTACATAGAAAATAGGTGCAGGAAGAGGCCATTCGGCTCTTTGAGCTAGCACCGCCATTCATTGTGATCATGGCTGATCATCCCCTATCAATAATCCGTGCCTGCCTTCTCCCCATATCCCTTGATTCCACTAGCCCCTCGAGTTCTATCTAACTCTCTCTTAAATCCATCCAGTGACGGCCACCACTGCCCTCTGTGGCAGAGAATTCCACAAATTCACAACTCTCTGGGTGAAAAAGCTTTTTCTCACCTCAGTCTTAAACGGCTTCCCCTTTATTCTAAGACTGTGGCCCCTGGTTCTGGACTCACCCAACATTAGGAACATTTTTCCTGCATCAAGCTTGTCCAGTCCTTTTATAATTTTCTATATGATTCCCCCTCATCCTTCTAAACTCCACTGAATACAAGCCTAGTCTTTTCAATCTTTCCTCATATGACAGACCCGCCATCCCACCTGCGCTGCACCTCCTCAATCACAAGGATGTTCTTCCTCAAATGAGGAGACCAAAACTGGATACAATACTCCAGATGTGGTCTCACCAGAGCCTTATACAACTGCAGAAGAACCTCTTTACTTTTATACTGAAATCCTCTTGTTATGAAGGCTAACATTCCATTAGATTTCTTCACTGCCTGCTGCCTGCTAGGTAGTCACACCAAAACCACAGGAGGCAGACACGTGGGTCACGGTTAGGAGAGGCAAGGGGCAGAGGCAGGGACTAGAGAGTAGCCTGGTGGCTGCACACCTTGGCAATAAGTACTCCTGTTTGAGTACTGTTGGGGCAGACAGCCTACCTGGGGGTAGCAACAGCGGCCGGGCCTCGGGTACAGAAATGGGCCCTGTTGCTCAGAAGGGTAAGGAAAAGAAGAAGAGGGCCGTAGTAATAGGAGGCTCTATAGTTAGGGGGTCAGATAGGCGATTCTGTGGACGCAGTCAGGAGACCCGGATGGTAGTTTGCCTCCCTGGTGCCAGGGTCTGGGATGTGACTAAACGTGTCCAAGATATCCTGAAATGGGAGGGAGAGGAGCCAGAGGTCGTGGTACATATAGGTACCAATGACATAGGTAGAAAAAGAGAAGAGGTCCTGAAAGGAGAATTTAGGGAGTTAGGCGAAGAGTTAAGGAAAAGGACCGCAAAGGTAACAATCTCAGGATTACTGCCTGTGCCATGCGACAGTGAGAGTAGGAATGGAGCGAAGTGGAGGATAAATGCGTGGCTGAAGGACTGGTGCAGAGGGCAGGGATTCAAGTTTCTGGACCATTGGGACCTCTTTTGGGGAAGGTGTGACCTGTGCAAAAAGGATGGGTTGCACTTGAACCCGAGGGGAACCAATATCCTGGCGGGGAGATTTGCAAAGGCTACTGGGGAGACTTTAAACTAGATCGGTTGGGGGAGGGACTCAAATAGAGAAAGCAAACAGACAGTGTGTGAGGCAGGAGGCAGAGAAGGGAAGCACTCAGATGCAACACGTAGGGGGGAAAGAAGAAAAAAATAATAACAGAGAATAAGAGGTGGTGGGTTTCTTAAATGTGTGAGCAGAGAGACAGAGGGGTGTAAAATGAGGGTAGAAGCAATAGGTAGCAAGGTGGAAAGTAAAAGTGGCAGGCAGACAAATCCAGGGCAAAAATCAAAAAGGGCCACTTTTCAACATAATTGTATAAGGGGTAAGAGCGTTGTAAAAACAAGCGTGAAGGCTTTGTGTCTCAATGCAAGGAGCATTCGTAATAAGGTGGATGAATTAAATGTGCAGATAGCTATTAATGATTATGATATAGTTGGGATCACGGAGACATGGCTCCAGGGTGACCAAGGCTGGGAGCTGAACATCCAGGGATATTCAATATTCAGGAGGGATAGACAGAAAGGAAAAGGAGTTGAGGTAGCGTTACTGGTTATAGAGGAGATTAATGTAGTAGAAAGGAAGGACATTAGCTTGGAGGATGTGGAATCGATATGGGTAGAGCTGTGAAACACTAAAGGGCAGAAAACGCTAGTGGGTGTTGTGGACAGGCCACCTAACAGTAGTAGTGGAGTTGGGGATGGCATCAAACAGGAAATTAGAAATGCGTGCAACAATGGTAAAACAGTTATAATGGTTGACTTCAATCTACATATAGATTGGGTGAATCAAATTGGCAGGGGGCTGAGGAAGAGGATTTCATGGAAAGTATGCGGGATAGTTTTCTAAACCAACATGTAGGGGAAGCAATGAGAGAACAGGCTATTCTAGACTGGGTATTGAGTAATGAGGAAGGGTTAGTTAACAGCCTTGTTGTGCGTGGCCCCTTGGGCAAGAGTGACCATAATATGGTTGAGTTCTTCATTAGGATGGAGAGTGACATTGTTAATTCAGAAACATGGGTCCTGAACTTAAAGAAAGGTAACTTTGAGGGTATGAGATGTGAATTGGCCAAGATAGACTGGCAATTGATTCTTAAAGGGTTGACGGTGAATATGCAATAGAAGGCATTTAAAGACTGCATGGACGAACTACAACAATTGTTCATCCCAGTATGGCAAAAGAATAAATCAGGGAAGGTAGTGCATCCGTGGATAACAAGGGAAATCAGGGACAGTATCAAAACAAAAGATGAAGCGTACAAATTAGCCAGAGAAAGCAGCCTACCAGAGGACTGGGAGAAATTCAGAGTCCAGCAGAGGAGGACAAAGGGCTTAATTAGGAAAGGGAAAATGGATTATGAAAGAAAACTGGCAGGGAACATAAAAACTGACTGCAAAAGTTTTTATCGATATGTGAAGAGAAAAAGATTAGATAAAACAAATGTAGGTCCCTTGCAGTCAGAAACAGGTGAATTGATCATGGGGAACAAGGACATGGCAGACCAATTGAATAACTACTTTGGTTCTGTCTTCACTAAGGAAGACATAAATAATCTGCCGGAAATAGCAGGGGATCGCGGGTCAAATGAGATGGAAGAACTGAGTGAAATCCAGGTTAGCTGGGAGGAGGTGTTAGAATGGATTAAAGGCCACTAAATCCCCAGGGCCAGATAGGCTGCATCCCAGAGTACTTAAGGAAGTAGCCCCAGAAATAGTGGTTGCCGTAGTGATAATTTTTCAAAACTCTTTAGATTCTGGAGCAGTTCCCGAGGATTGGAGGGTAGCTAATGTAACCCCACTTTTTAAATAGGGAGGGAGAGAGAAAACGGGGAATTACAGACCAGTTAGTCTAACATCGGTAGTGGGGAAACTGCTAGAGTCAGTTATTAAAGATGGGATAGCTGCACATTTGGAAAGCGGTGAAATCATTGAACAAAGTCAGCATGGATTTACGAAAGGTAAATCATGTCTGACGAATCTTATTGATTTTTTTGAGGATGTAACTAGTAGAGTGGATAAGGGAGAACCAGTGGATGTGTTATATCTGGACTTTCAGAAGGCTTTCGACAAGGTCCCACACAAGAGATTAGTATACAAACTTAAAGCACATGGTATTGGTGGTTCAGTATTGATGTGGATAGAGAAATGGCTGGCAGACAGGAAGCAAAGGGTAGGAGTGAACGGGTCCTTTTCAGAATGGCAGGCAGTGACTAGTGGGGTACCGCAAGGCTCAGTGCTGGGACCCCAGCTATTTACAATATATATTAATGATTTGGACGAGGGAATTGAATGCAACATATCCAAGTCTGCGGATGACACAAAGCTGGGGGGCAGTGTTAGCTGTGAGGAGGATGCTAGGAGGCTGCAAGGTGACTTGGATAGGCTGGGTGAGTGGGTAAATGCATGGCAGGTGCTGTATAATGTGGATAAATGTGAGGTTATCCAATTTGGTGGAAAATACTGGAAAGTAGACTAAAATTTGAATGGTGGCCAATTAGGAAAAGGGGAGATGCAACGAGACCTGGGTGTCATGGTACACCTGTCATTGAAAGTAGGCATGCAGGTGCAGCAGGCAGTGAAGAAAGCGAATGGTATGTTAGCATTCATAGCAAAAGGATTTGTGTATAGGAGCAGGGAGGTTCTACTGCAGTTGTACAGGGTCTTGGTGACTCCGCACCTGGAGTATTGCGTAAAGTTTTGGTCTCCAAATCTGAGGAAAGACATTCTTGCCGTAGAGGGAATACAGAGAAGGTTCACCAGACTGATTCCTGGGATGTCAGGACCTTCATATGAAGAAAGATTGGATAGACTCGGCTTGTATTCGCTAGAATTTAGAAGATTGAGGGATTATCTTATAGAAACTTACAATATTCTTAAGTGGTTGGACAGGCTAGATGCAGGAAGATTGTTCCCGATCTTGGGGAAGTCCAGGACAAGGGGTCACAGTTTAAGAATAAGGGGGAAATCTTTTAGGATCAAGATGAGGAAAACATTTTTCATACAGAGAGTGGTGAATCTCTGGAATTATCTGCCACAGAAGGTAGTTGAGGCCAGTTCATTGGCTATATTTAAGAGGGGTTAGATGTGGCCCTTGTGGCTAAAGGGATCAGGGGGTATGGAGAGAAGGCAGGTACAGGATATTGAGTTGGATGATCAGCCATGATCATATTGAATGGCAGTGCAGGCTTGAAGGGCCGAATGGCCTACTCCTGCACCTATTTTTTATGTTTCTATGTTTCTACCTGCACGCCAACTTTCAGTCACTGGTGTAGAAGGATGCACAGGTCTCGCTGCACCTCCCCCTTGTCTAACCTAACCCCATTGAGATAATAATCTGCCCCCTTGTTTTTGCCGCCAAAGTGGATAACCTCACATTTATCTATATTATACTGCATCTGCCACGCATCTGCCCACTCACTCAACCTGTCCAGGTCACCATGCAACCTCCTAACATCCTCTTCACAGTTCAAACTGCCACCTAGCTTTGTATCATCCGCAAATTTGCTCCTAATTCCCTCTTCCAAACCATTAATATATATTGAAAACAGTTGCGGCCCCAACACCGAGCCTTGCGGCACTCCACCCGCCACTGCCTGCCATTCTGAAAAGGACCCGTTCACTCCTACACTTTGCTTGCTGTCTGCCAATCAAATTTCTATCCATGTCAACATCCTATCCCCAATTCCATGTGCTCTAATTTTAGTCACCAGTCTCCCGTGCGGGACCTTATCAAATGCTTTCTGAAAGTCTAGATGCACTACATTCACTGGCAACCCTTCATCCATTTTACACGTCACATCCTCAAAAAATTCCAGAAGATTAGTCAAGCATGATTTCCCTTTCCTAAATCCATGTTGACTTGGACTAATCCTTTTACTGCTATCCAAATGCCCCATTATTACCTCTTCAATAATTGACTCCAGCACCTTTCCCACCACCGAATTCAGGCTAACTGAATTCTTGAAAAGTGGGATAACTTTAGCTATCCTCCAATCCACAGGAACTGATCCTGAATCTATTGAACATTGGAAAATGATCACCAGTGCATCCACTATTTCTAGAGCCACCTCTCTGAGGGCCCTGGGATGCAGAACATCAGGCCCAAGTGATTTATTATCCTTCAGTCCCATTAGCCTACCCAATAATATTACTCGCCTAATGAAAATTTATTTCAGTTCCTCGACCCTCTTAGTTCCTCTGTCCTCCAGTACATCTGGGAGATTGTTTGTGTCTTCCTTAGAGAAGACAGATCCAAAGTACCTGATCAACTCTTCTGAATGCCAGAAAGGTTTTCGTGCAGCTTATGGAATGGCACACATATTAAGGGCAGGTGGGATGCATGGTTTAACAATTAGGTCAAAAGAAAGTGTTTTTTTTTGACACCGTGGTACTCCATTAGTTCGGCACGGAATTGGCAGGCTAGATTATTGCAGCGTAGGTTAACAAGGTTAATTCCCGGGATGGCGGGACTGTCACATGCTGAGAGAAAATGGAGCATCTGGGCTTCTACACTCTGGAGTTTACAAGGATGAGAGGAAATCTCATTGAAATATATAAGATTGTTAAGGGTTTGGACATGCTAGAGGCAGGAAACATGTTCCCGATGTTGGGGAGTCCAGAACCAGGGGCCACAGTTTAAGAATAAGGAGTAAGCCATTTAGAACGGAGACGAGGAAACACTTTTTCTCAGAGAGAGTGGTGATTTCTCTGTGGAATTCTCTGCTTCAGAGGGCGGTGGAGGCAGGTTCTCTGGATGCTTTCAAGAGAGAGCTAGACAGGGCTCTTAAAAATAGTGGAGTCAGGGGATATGGGGAGAAGGCAGGAACGGGGTACTGATTGGGGCTGATCAACCATGATCACTTTGAATGGCGGTGCTGACTCGAAGGGCCGAATGGCCTACTCCTGCACCTATTGCCTATTGTCTATTGTCTATTTGCACAAGTGTAGATCATGTTTTAGCAGCAAGAAGCCCATTACTGAGCCGAGGCAAACATTATTCAAAGATATGCATATTTGTACTAGCTGTTGGGTGAATTATATAATTACAGTTCAAGATGTGTGCTAATCTGAGAGTCGATCAATAAACCAAGCACTTCTCCACCTCTGCCTACCTTCCTAGTAAGTGCCAATCTGTAAACTCACTGCAAACCTATGCCACGTGACTGGTGTAGGAGTATTCGCTCAGACCAATTACATCAGTTTACAGAGTATTCATTGCTAATCCTAGCGCCTGTGGGAATTCAAACAAACTGAAACCCGGGCACTCAAATCAGGATCCCTCCTGCACATCTACTTCTTCTTTCGTGTGGCGTGCGCAGCCTAAAGTTGTTGGACAACTTGTTCTATTTGATCTTCCGTTTGTGCACGTCGAGTTGATTGCATTAGTCGAAACAGGGCGGACAACGTGAAGGTTGCAATCTTCCACCCCCCTCCTACACATCAGCACACAGAAAGCTTTCTTAATTGGAATAAAAACAACACACCCACTGGCACAGCGGTGGAGTTGCTGACTTAAAGCGCCAGAGTCCCGGGTTCGATCCTGACCACGGGTGCTGTCTGTACGGAGTTTTACGTTTTACCTGTGACCGTGTGGGTTTTCTCCGCGCACCCCAGTTTCCTCCCACACTTCAAAGACGTGTGGGTTAATTGTGCTTTGGAAAAATGTGTAAATTGTCCCAAGTGTGTAGGATAGTGTTAGTGTACGGGGTGATCGCTGGTTGGAGTGGGCTTGGTGGCCCGAAGGCCTGTTTCCATGCTCTTTCTCTAAAAGTCCAAAGAATGGTCACCTTCAATGTGTACCTACATCATCTCTGAATGCCACAAGAATGGTGAAAGCATGAATTTCTACGATCAGGCATTTCAAATTATGCCTTTGGTAATTCTTTTGTTCCACTGCTATCTTCCCCACTTTTAATTAGCAATTATATTCGTATTTTGCAATGTCACATTTTGTAATGTGGAAGTTAAAAAAGATTGTGAAAAGTAACAAAACTGTTACAGGACATAAAATGATGCCAGGCCATTTGATAATTGAAATTAGAACATGATAACAAAATATGTTTTCATTTGTAAACACTAAGTAGCTGCGCAAAGGCTTTGGTTCATATAATTGCAGTAATTATGGATTATTACTTCAGGTGTTGGAGAGAACTATTTTATTTTGAAATAAATAATGATGCTATTTAATTCTCCCTGTGGTCGAGTTTTTGGGCAGGTGCTATAGACCTGCACGAGAAGGTAGACGCTCTCGCCCCCACGTGTCTCGGGCAGATTGGACTCATCAGTCCATCTAGGAGAGGGAAAACTGATTTAAAACCTCCACTGCCTTGTGGCCATATCCAGTCATGGAAAAGGCTCCAGGAGTAAACCTCAAGAAAAACGGAGTCGGAGCCCCTAAGGCAGTTTCGTCGTTGTCTACAACCTCGCTCTGGCAGCTCCATCGATGGCGCTGGTGCCAAACTGTAACGGCCCTGCTGTTCCTTTGGAGCGATCAGCGACGTGGAGAGGGGAGACGTGCTGCATGGGTAATAGCCTGTCCTCCATAAGACATTGCCCAGACTTGCATCCGACCAGGATGCATCACCCATGCCAGCCTGATGCCCAGAGGCTCCTAGGCCAAGTAACCCTGTGTTGGAGTGTGAAGTGTCACAGGACCATGCAAATTCCCGGCAGTGGCGAATGAACTGTGCACGCAATATAGATTTTAAACGATACACTTTAATCAGATTGATGCTACTTATGTCTTCTGTCCAAACAGATGTTACCCGCAGCACACAACAAAGTGATTAACCTTGGTAGACACAGAGTGCTGGAGTAACTCAGCGGGTCAGGCAGCATCTGTGGAGAACATGGATAGGTGACGTTTCACAGAGTGCTGGAGTAACTCAGCGGGTCAGGCAGCATCTGTGGAGAACATGGATAGGTGACGTTTCACAGAGTGCTGGAGTAACTCAGCGGGTCAGGCAGCATCTGTGGAGAACATGGATAGGTGACATTTCACAGAGTGCTGGAGTAACTCAGTGGGACAGGCAGCATCTCTGGAGAGAATGAATGGGTGATGTTTCGGGTTGAGTCCCTTCTTCAGACTGATGACCCAAACATCACCCATTCCTTCTCTCCAGAGATGCTGCCTGTCCTGCTGAGTTACTCCAGCATTTTGTGCCTATCCTCAATTTAAACCAGCATCTGCAGTTCCTTCCTACTCATTTAATCTCATTCAGCATCTGCTGACTGATCTGCTGGATGTTTCCAGCATTCTGTCTTGTCTCTGATATTCAGTAATTACTTTGTTCAGATTGTCACGGTTCCAACATCTTTCGTTTGTTTTGGCTCTCTGACTGCTAGCACTGCTAGCACAAGAACAAAGTGTTCATGTGTGTATACTGGATAAGAAGAAATTCATGTTTCTGGACAACCTTGTTTTTTTCCTGCAACATAGAATATATTTGTCATCTTAGTTTTCCAGTTCAATGTGCCGTACAATGGCAGCCTCGCCAACAGTCTGTGTCGTCCTTTTCTTTCTATGTTGTTTTTAGTATGCTGATAAATGTATGTTTTCGTGTATTTTTAGCTTTGCACTATCTGGGTGTTGGGGGGTGGGGGGTGGGGTTTGGGGAAACATTCTAAAATCTCTTTCCTTGACATATATGCAATTTTTTTCCAATACATTATATCTGTCCGCGCTGCGGCCTAACATTGAGGAACTGGCGGCCTCTTGCTGGGGATCGACTTTGGAAACTGCAACTGCTCGAGCCTGTGGACTTAACATCTTGGAGTTCGCGGCCCCTTGGTTAGGGCCCGACTACGGAGCTGCAACCACAGGAGCTTCAACCGCTCCAACGTGGGAGCTTCGACGTGGCTGCGGGAGCTTCGATTGCCCTGAATGCGGATGGTTCGACTGCCCCGACCGCGGGGAATAAGGAGGAAAGAAGATAAGACTTTCTTGCCTTCCATCACAGTGAGGAATGTGGTGGAGCCGCTGTGGTGGTTGTTTATGTTAATTTTTATGAAGTTGTTTGTCTTGTTGTTTTTTCTGGTATGATTGTATGTTAAATCAAATGTCACTGTATCTTAAATGGTACACGTGACAATAAAGGATCATTGAACCATTGAAAACAAAAACATGTGATGCAGTGCAATGTTGGACAGGACAGCAATCTCCCATCAACCAACCAAGGGAAAGTCTCACATTTTGTGTGATTTTACATAGAAAATAGGTGCAGGAAGAGGCCATTCGGCTCTTTGAGCTAGCACCGCCATTCATTGTGATCATGGCTGATCATCCCCTATCAATAATCCGTGCCTGCCTTCTCCCCATATCCCTTGATTCCACTAGCCCCTCGAGTTCTATCTAACTCTCTCTTAAATCCATCCAGTGACGGCCACCACTGCCCTCTGTGGCAGAGAATTCCACAAATTCACAACTCTCTGGGTGAAAAAGCTTTTTCTCACCTCAGTCTTAAACGGCTTCCCCTTTATTCTAAGACTGTGGCCCCTGGTTCTGGACTCACCCAACATTAGGAACATTTTTCCTGCATCAAGCTTGTCCAGTCCTTTTATAATTTTATAATTTTCTATATGATTCCCCCTCATCCTTCTAAACTCCACTGAATACAAGCCTAGTCTTTTCAATCTTTCCTCATATGACAGACCCGCCATCCCACCTACGCTGCACCGCCTCAATCACAAGGATGTCCTTCCTCAAATGAGGAGACCAAAACTGGATACAATACTCCAGATGTGGTCTCACCAGAGTCTTATACAACTGCAGAAGAACCTCTTTACTCCTATACTGAAATCCTCTTGTTATGAAGGCTAACATTCCATTAGATTTCTTCACTGCCTGCTGCCTGCTAGGTAGTCACACCAAAACCCCAGGAGGCAGACACGTGGGTCACGGTTAGGAGAGGCAAGGGGCAGAGGCAGGGACTAGAGAGTAGCCTGGTGGCTGCACACCTTGGCAATAAGTACTCCTGTTTGAGTACTGTTGGGGCAGACAGCCTACCTGGGGGTAGCAACAGCGGCCGGGCCTCGGGTACAGAAATGGGCCCTGTTGCTCAGCAGGGTAAGGAAAAGAAGAGGAGGGCCGTAGTAATAGGAGGCTCTATAGTTAGGGGGTGAGATAGGCGATTCTGTGGACGCAGTCAGGAGACCCGGATGGTAGTTTGCCTCCCTGGTGCCAGGGTCTGGGATGTGACTAAACGTGTCCAAGATATCCTTAAATGGGAGGGAGAGGAGCCAGAGGTCGTGGTACATATAGGTACCAATGACATAGGTAGAAAAAGAGAAGAGGTCCTGAAAGGAGAATTTAGGGAGTTAGGCGAAGAGTTAAGGAAAAGGACCGCAAAGGTAACAATCTCAGGATTACTGCCTGTGCCATGCGACAGTGAGAGTAGGAATGGAGCGAAGTGGAGGATAAATGCGTGGCTGAAGGACTGGTGCAGAGGGCAGGGATTCAAGTTTCTGGACCATTGGGACCTCTTTTGGGGAAGGTGTGACCTGTGCAAAAAGGATGGGTTGCACTTGAACCCAAGGGGAACCAATATCCTGGCGGGGAGATTTGCAAAGGCTACTGGGGAGACTTTAAACTAGATCGGTTGGGGGGAGGGACTCAAATAGAGAAAGCAAACAGACAGTGTGTGAGGCAGGAGGCAGAGAAGGGAAGCACTCAGATGCAACACGTAGGGGGGAAAGAAGAAAAAAATAATAAACAGAGAATAAGAGGTGGTGGGTTTCTTAAATGTGTGAGCAGAGAGACAGAGGGGTGTAAAATGAGGGTAGAAGCAATAGGTAGCAAGGTGGAAAGTAAAAGTGGCAGGCAGACAAATCCAGGGCAAAAATCAAAAAGGGCCACTTTTCAACATAATTGTATAAGGGGTAAGAGCGTTGTAAAAACAAGCGTGAAGGCTTTGTGTCTCAATGCAAGGAGCATTCGTAATAAGGTGGATGAGTTAAATGTGCAGATAGCTATTAATGATTATGATATAGTTGGGATCACGGAGACATGGCTCCAGGGTGACCAAGGCTGGGAGCTGAACATCCAGGGATATTCAATATTCAGGAGGGATAGACAGAAAGGAAAAGGAGTTGAGGTAGCGTTACTGGTTATAGAGGAGATTAATGTAGTAGAAAGGAAGGACATTAGCTTGGAGGATGTGGAATCGATATGGGTAGAGCTGTGAAACACTAAAGGGCAGAAAACGCTAGTGGGTGTTGTGGACAGGCCACCTAACAGTAGTAGTGGAGTTGGGGATGGCATCAAACAGGAAATTAGAAATGCGTGCAACAATGGTAAAACAGTTATAATGGTTGACTTCAATCTACATATAGATTGGGTGAATCAAATTGGCAGGGGGCTGAGGAAGAGGATTTCATGGAAAGTATGCGGGATAGTTTTCTAAACCAACATGTAGGGGAAGCAATGAGGGAACAGGCTATTCTAGACTGGGTATTGAGTAATGAGGAAGGGTTAGTTAACAGCCTTGTTGTGCGTGGCCCTTTGGGCAAGAGTGACCATAATATGGTTGAGTTCTTCATTAGGATGGAGAGTGACATTGTTAATTCAGAAACATGGGTCCTGAACTTAAAGAAAGGTAACTTTGAGGGTATGAGATGTGAATTGGCCAAGATAGACTGGCAATTGATTCTTGAAGGGTTGACGGTGAATATGCAATAGAAGGCATTTAAAGACTGCATGGACGAACTACAACAATTGTTCATCCCAGTATGGCAAAAGAATAAATCAGGGAAGGTAGTGCATCCGTGGATAACAAGGGAAATCAGGGACAGTATCAAAACAAAAGATGAAGCGTACAAATTAGCCAGAGAAAGCAGCCTACCTGAGGACTGGGAGAAATTCAGAGTCCAGCAGAGGAGGACAAAGGGCTTAATTAGGAAAGGGAAAATGGATTATGAAAGAAAACTGGCAGGGAACATGAAAACTGACTGCAAAAGTTTTTATCGATATGTGAAGAGAAAAAGATTAGATAAAACAAATGTAGGTCCCTTGCAGTCAGAAACAGGTGAATTGATCATGGGGAACAAGGACATGGCAGACCAATTGAATAACTACTTTGGTTCTGTCTTCACTAAGGAAGACATAAATAATCTGCCGGAAATAGCAGGGGATCGCGGGTCAAATGAGATGGAAGAACTGAGTGAAATCCAGGTTAGCTGGGAGGAGGTGTTAGAATGGATTAAAGGCCACTAAATCCCCAGGGCCAGATAGGCTGCATCCCAGAGTACTTAAGGAAGTAGCCCCAGAAATAGTGGTTGCCGTAGTGATAATTTTTCAAAACTCTTTAGATTCTGGAGCAGTTCCCGAGGATTGGAGGGTAGCTAATGTAACCCCACTTTTTAAATAGGGAGGGAGAGAGAAAACGGGGAATTACAGACCAGTTAGTCTAACATCGGTAGTGGGGAAACTGCTAGAGTCAGTTATTAAAGATGGGATAGCTGCACATTTGGAAAGTGGTGAAATCATTGAACAAAGATAGCATGGATTGACGAAAGGTAAATCATGTCTGGCGAATCTTATTGATTTTTTTGAAGATGTAACTAGTAGAGTGGATAAGGGAGAACCAGTGGATGTGTTATATCTGGACTTTCAGAAGGCTTTTGACAAGGTCCCACACAAGAGATTAGTATACAAACTTAAAGCACACGGTATTTGTGGATAGAGAAATGGCTGGCAGACAGGAAGCAAAGGGTAGGAGTGAACGGGTCCTTTTCAGAATGGCAGGCAGTGACTAGTGGGGTACCGCAAGGCTCAGTGCTGGGACCCCAGCTATTTACAATATATTAATGATTTGGACGAGGGAATTGAATGCAACATATCCAACTCTGCGGATGACACAAAGCTGGGGGGCAGTGTTAGCTGTGAGGAGGATGCTAGAAGGCTGCAAGGTGACTTGGATAGGCTGGGTGAGTGGGCAAATGCAGGTGCTGTATAATGTGGATAAATGTGAGGTTATCCAATTTGGCGGAAAATACTGGAAAGTAGACTAAAATTTGAATGGTGGCCAATTAGGAAAAGGGGAGATGCAACGAGACCTGGGTGTCATGGTACACCTGTCATTGAAAGTAGGCACGCAGGTGCAGCAGGCAGTGAAGAAAGCGAATGGTATGTTAGCATTCATAGCAAAAGGATTTGTGTATAGGAGCAGGGAGGTTCTACTGCAGTTGTACAGGGTCTTGGTGACTCCGCACCTGGAGTATTGCGTAAAGTTTTGGTCTCCAAATCTGAGGAAAGACATTCTTGCCGTAGAGGGAATACAGAGAAGGTTTCACCAGACTGATTCCTGGGATGTCAGGACCTTCATATGAAGAAAGATTGGATAGACTCGGCTTGTATTCACTAGAATTTAGAAGATTGAGGGATTATCTTATTGAAACTTACAATATTCTTAAGTGGTTGGACAGGCTAGATGCAGGAAGATTGTTCCCGATCTTGGGGAAGTCCAGGACAAGGGGTCACAGTTTAAGAATAAGGGGGAAATCTTTTAGGATCAAGATGAGGAAAACATTTTTCATACAGAGAGTGGTGAATCTCTGGAATTATCTGCCACAGAAGGTAGTTGAGGCCAGTTCATTGGCTATATTTAAGAGGGGGTTAGATGTGGCCCTTGTGGCTAAAGGGATCAGGGGGTATGGAGAGAAGGCAGGTACAGGATATTGAGTTGGATGATCAGCCATGATCATATTGAATGGCAGTGCAGGCTTGAAGGGCCGAATGGCCTACTCCTGCACCTATTTTTTATGTTTCTATGTTTCTACCTGCACGCCAACTTTCAGTCACTGGTGTAGAAGGATGCACAGGTCTCGCTGCACCTCCCCCTTGTCTAACCTAACCCCATTGAGATAATAATCTGCCCCCTTGTTTTTGCCGCCAAAGTGGATAACCTCACATTTATCTATATTATACTGCATCTGCCACGCATCTGCCCACTCACTCAACCTGTCCAGGTCACCACGCAACCTCCTAACATCCTCTTCACAGTTCAAACTGCCACCTAGCTTTGTATCATCCGCAAATTTGCTCCTAATTCCCTCTTCCAAACCATTAATATATATGGTAAACAGTTGCGGCCCCAACACCGAGCCTTGCGGCACTCCACCCGCCACTGCCTGCCATTCTGAAAAGGACCCGTTCACTCCTACACTTTGCTTGCTGTCTGCCAATCAAATTTCTATCCATGTCAACATCCTATCCCCAATTCCATGTGC
Organism: Okamejei kenojei; assembly: GCA_035221665.1. Lineage (NCBI taxonomy): Eukaryota > Metazoa > Chordata > Chondrichthyes > Rajiformes > Rajidae > Okamejei > Okamejei kenojei. Next base: position 35,576,759 of record CM069160.1, read on the forward strand.
TCTAATTTTAGTCACCAGTCTCCCGTGTGCGACCTTATCAAATGCTTTCTGAAAGTCTAGATGCACTACATTCACTGGCAACCTTTCATCCATTTTACATGTCACATCCTCAAAAAATTCCAGAAGATTAGTCAAGCATGATTTCCCTTTCCTAAATCCATGTTGACTTGGACTAATCCTTTTACTGCTATCCAAATGCCCCATTATTACCTCTTCAATAATTGACTCCAGCACCTTTCCCACCACCGAATTCAGGCTAACTGAATTCTTGAAAAGTGGGATAACTTTAGCTATCCTCCAATCCACAGGAACTGATCCTGAATCTATTGAACATTGGAAAATGATCACCAGTGCATCCACTATTTCTAGAGCCACCTCTCTGAGGGCCCTGGGATGCAGAACATCAGGCCCAAGTGATTTATTCCCATCAGTCCCATTAGCCTACCCAATAATATTACTCGCCTAATGAAAATTTATTTCAGTTCCTCGACCCTCTTAGTTCCTCTGTCCTCCAGTACATGTGGGAGATTGTTTGTGTCTTCCTTAGAGAAGACAGATCCAAAGTACCTGTTCAACTCTTCTGAATGCCAGAAAGGTTTTCGTGCAGCTTATGGAATGGCACACATATTAAGGGCAGGTGGGATGCATGGTTTAACAATTAGGTCAACAGAAGAGTGTTTTTTTGACACCGTGGTACTCCATTAGTTCGGCACGGAATTGGCAGGCTAGATTATTGCAGCGTAGGTTAACAAGGTTAATTCCCGGGATGGCGGGACTGTCACATGCTGAGAGAAAGGAGCATCTGGGCTTCTACACTCTGGAGTTTACAAGGATGAGAGGAAATCTCATTGAAATATATAAGATTGTTAAGGGTTTGGACACGCTAGAGGCAGGAAACATGTTCCCGATGTTGGGGAGTCCAGAACCAGGGGCCACAGTTTAAGAATAAGGAGTAAGCCATTTAGAACGGAGAGGAGGAAACACTTTTTCTCACAGAGAGTGGTGATTTCTCTGTGGAATTCTCTGCCTCAGAGGGTGGTGGAGGCAGGTTCTCTGGATGCTTTCAAGAGAGAGCTAGACAGGGCTCTTAAAAATAGTGGAGTCAGGGGATATGGGGAGAAGGCAGGAACGAGGTACTGATTGGGGCTGATCAACCATGATCACTTTGAATGGCGGTGCTGACTCGAAGGGCCGAATGGCCTACTCCTGCACCTATTGCCTATTGTCTATTGTCTATTTGCACAAGTGTAGATCATGTTTTAGCAGCAAGAAGCCCATTACTGAGCCGAGGCAAACATTATTCAAAGATATGCATATTTGTACTAGCTGTTGGGTGAATTATATAATTACAGTTCAAGATGTGTGCTAATCTAAGTCGATCAATAAACCAAGCACTTCTCCACCTCTGCCTACCTTCCTAGTAAGTGCCAATCTGTAAACTCACTGCAAACCTATGCCACGTGACTGGTGTAGGAGTATTCGCTCAGACCAATTACATCAGTTTACAGAGTATTCATGCTAATCCTAGCGCCTGTGGGAATTCAAACAAACTGAAACCCGGGCACTCAAATCAGGATCCCTCCTGCACATCTACTTCTTCTTTCGTGTGGCGTGCGCAGCCTAAAGTTGTTGGACAACTTGTTCTATTTGATCTTCCGTTTGTGCACGTCGAGTTGATTGCATTAGTCGAAACAGGGCGGACAACGTGAAGGTTGCAATCTTCCACCCCCCTCCTACACATCAGCACACAGAAAGCTTTCTTAATTGGAATAAAAACAACACACCCACTGGCACAGCGGTGGAGTTGCTGACTTAAAGCGCCAGAGTCCCGGGTTCGATCCTGACCACGGGTGCTGTCTGTACGGAGTTTTACGTTTTACCTGTGACCGTGTGGGTTTTCTCCGCGCACCCCAGTTTCCTCCCACACTTCAAAGACGTGTGGGTTAATTGTGCTTTGGAAAAATGTGTAAATTGTCCCAAGTGTGTAGGATAGTGTTAGTGTACGGGGTGATCGCTGGTTGGAGTGGGCTTGGTGGCCCGAAGGCCTGTTTCCATGCTCTTTCTCTAAAAGTCCAAAGAATGGTCACCTTCAATGTGTACCTACATCATCTCTGAATGCCACAAGAATGGTGAAAGCATGAATTTCTACGATCAGGCATTTCAAATTATGCCTTTGGTAATTCTTTTGTTCCACTGCTATCTTCCCCACTTTTAATTAGCAATTATATTCGTATTTTGCAATGTCACATTTTGTAATGTGGAAGTTAAAAAAGATTGTGAAAAGTAACAAAACTGTTACAGGACATAAAATGATGCCAGGCCATTTGATAATTGAAATTAGAACATGATAACAAAATATGTTTTCATTTGTAAACACTAAGTAGCTGCGCAAAGGCTTTGGTTCATATAATTGCAGTAATTATGGATTATTACTTCAGGTGTTGGAGAGAACTATTTTATTTTGAAATAAATAATGATGCTATTTAATTCTCCCTGTGGTCGAGTTTTTGGGCAGGTGCTATAGACCTGCACGAGAAGGTAGACGCTCTCGCCCCCCACGTGTCTCGGGCAGATTGGACTCATCAGTCCATCTAGGAGAGGGAAAACTGATTTAAAACCTCCACTGCCTTGTGGCCATATCCAGTCATGGAAAAGGCTCCAGGAGTAAACCTCAAGAAAAACGGAGTTGGAGCCCCTAAGGCAGTTCGTCGTTGTCTACAACCTCGCTCTGGCAGCTCCATCGATGGCGCTGGTGCCAAACTGTAACGGCCCTGCTGTTCCTTTGGAGCGATCAGCGACGTGGAGAGGGGAGACGTTCTGCATGGGTAATAGCCTGTCCTCCATAAGACATTGCCCAGACTTGCATCCGACCAGGATGCATCACCCATGCCAGCCTGATGCCCAGAGGCTCCTAGGCCAAGTAACCCTGTGTTGGAGTGTGAAGTGTCACAGGACCATGCAAACTCCCGGCAGTGGCGAATGAACTCGTGCACGCAATATAGATTTTAAACGATACACTTTAATCAGATTGATGCTACTTTGTCTTCTGTCCAAACAGATGTTACCCGCAGCACACAACAAAGTGATTAACCTTGGTAGACACAGAGTGCTGGAGTAACTCAGCGGGTCAGGCAGCATCTGTGGAGAACATGGATAGGTGACGTTTCACAGAGTGCTGGAGTAACTCAGCGGGTCAGGCAGCATCTGTGGAGAACATGGATAGGTGACGTTTCACAGAGTGCTGGAGTAACTCAGCGGGTCAGGCAGCATCTGTGGAGAACATGGATAGGTGACATTTCACAGAGTGCTGGAGTAACTCAGTGGGACAGGCAGCATCTCTGGAGAGAATGAATGGGTGATGTTTCGGGTTGAGTCCCTTCTTCAGACTGATGACCCAAACATCACCCATTCCTTCTCTCCAGAGATGCTGCCTGTCCTGCTGAGTTACTCCAGCATTTTGTGCCTATCCTCAATTTAAACCAGCATCTGCAGTTCCTTCCTACTCATTTAATCTCATTCAGCATCTGCTGACTGATCTGCTGGATGTTTCCAGCATTCTGTCTTGTCTCTGATATTCAGTAATTACTTTGTTCAGATTGTCACGGTTCCAACATCTTTCGTTTGTTTTGGCTCTCTGACTGCTAGCACTGCTAGCACAAGAACAAAGTGTTCACGCGTGTATACTGGATAAGAAGAAATTCATGTTTCTGGACAACCTTGTTTTTTTCCTGCAACATAGAATATATTTGTCATCTTAGTTTTCCAGTTCAATGTGCCGTACAATGGCAGCCTCGCCAACAGTCTGTGTGTCCTTTTCTTTCTATGTTGTTTTTAGTATGCTGATAAATGTATGTTTTCGTGTATTTTTAGCTTTGCATTATCTGGGTGTTGGGGGGTGGGGGGTGGGGTTTGGGGAAACATTCTAAAATCTCTTTCCTTGACATATATGCAATTTTTTTCCAATACATTATATCTGTCCGCGCTGCGGCCTAACATTGAGGAACTGGCGGCCTCTTGCTGGGGATCGACTTTGGAAACTGCAACTGCTCGAGCCTGTGGACTTAACATCTTGGAGTTCGCGATCCCTTGGTTAGGGCCCGACTACGGGAGCTGCAACCACAGGAGCTTCAACCGCTCCAACGTGGGAGCTTCGACGTGGCTGCGGGAGCTTCGATTGCCCTGAATGCGGATGGTTCGACTGCCCCGACCGCGGGGGAATAAGGAGGAAAGAAGATAAGACTTTCTTGCCTTCCATCACAGTGAGGAATGTGGTGGAGCCGCTGTGGTGGTTGTTTATGTTAATTTTTATGAAGTTGTTTGTCTTGTTGTTTTTTCTGGTATGATTGTATGGTAAATCAAATGTCACTGTATCTTAAATGGTACACGTGACAATAAAGGATCATTGAACCATTGAAAACAAAAACATGTGATGCAGTGCAATGTTGGACAGGCAGCAATCTCCCATCAACCAACCAAGGGAAAGTCTCACATTTTGTGTGATTTTACATAGAAAATAGGTGCAGGAAGAGGCCATTTCGGCTCTTTGAGCTAGCACCGCCATTCATTGTGATCATGGCTGATCATCCCCTATCAATAATCCGTGCCTGCCTTCTCCCCATATCCCTTGATTCCACTAGCCCCTCGAGTTCTATCTAACTCTCTCTTAAATCCATCCAGTGACGGCCACCACTGCCCTCTGTGGCAGAGAATTCCACAAATTCACAACTCTCTGGGTGAAAAAGCTTTTTCTCACCTCAGTCTTAAACGGCTTCCCCTTTATTCTAAGACTGTGGCCCCTGGTTCTGGACTCACCCAACATTAGGAACATTTTTCCTGCATCAAGCTTGTCCAGTCCTTTTATAATTTTCTATATGATTCCCCCTCATCCTTCTAAACTCCACTGAATACAAGCCTAGTCTTTTCAATCTTTCCTCATATGACAGACCCGCCATCCCACCTGCGCTGCACCGCCTCAATCACAAGGATGTCCTTCCTCAAATGAGGAGACCAAAACTGGATACAATACTCCAGATGTGGTCTCACCAGAGCCTTATACAACTGCAGAAGAACCTCTTTACTTTTATACTGAAATCCTCTTGTTATGAAGGCTAACATTCCATTAGATTTCTTCACTGCCTGCTGCCTGCTAGGTAGTCACACCAAAACCCCAGGAGGCAGACACGTGGGTCACGGTTAGGAGAGGCAAGGGGCAGAGGCAGGGACTAGAGCGTACCCTGGTGGCTGCACACCTTGGCAATAAGTACTCCTGTTTGAGTACTGTTGGGGCAGACAGCCTACCTGGGGGTAGCAACAGCGGCCGGGCCTCGGGTACAGAAATGGGCCCTGTTGCTCAGAAGGGTAAGGAAAAGAAGAGGAGGGCCGTAGTAATAGGAGGCTCTATAGTTAGGGGGTCAGATAGGCGATTCTGTGGACGCAGTCAGGAGACCCGGATGGTAGTTTGCCTCCCTGGTGCCAGGGTCTGGGATGTGACTAAACGTGTCCAAGATATCCTTGAAATGGGAGGGAGAGGAGCCAGAGGTCGTGGTACATATAGGTACCAATGACATAGGTAGAAAAAGAGAAGAGGTCCTGAAAGGAGAATTTAGGGAGTTAGGCGAAGAGTTAAGGAAAAGGACCGCAAAGGTAACAATCTCAGGATTACTGCCTGTGCCATGCGACAGTGAGAGTAGGAATGGAGCGAAGTGGAGGATAAATGCGTGGCTGAAGGACTGGTGCAGAGGGCAGGGATTCAAGTTTCTGGACCATTGGGACCTCTTTTGGGGAAGGTGTGACCTGTGCAAAAAGGATGGGTTGCACTTGAACCCAAGGGGAACCCATATCCTGGCGGGGAGATTTGCAAAGGCTACTGGGGAGACTTTAAACTAGATCGGTTGGGGGGAGGGACTCAAATAGAGAAAGCAAACAGACAGTGTGTGAGGCAGGAGGCAGAGAAGGGAAGCACTCAGATGCAACACGTAGGGGGGAAAGAAGAAAAAAAATAATAAACAGAGAATAAGAGGTGGTGGGTTTCTTAAATGTGTGAGCAGAGAGACAGAGGGGTGTAAAATGAGGGTAGAAGCAATAGGTAGCAAGGTGGAAAGTAAAAGTGGCAGGCAGACAAATCCAGGGCAAAAATCAAAAAGGGCCACTTTTCAACATAATTGTATAAGGGGTAAGAGCGTTGTAAAAACAAGCGTGAAGGCTTTGTGTCTCAATGCAAGGAGCATTCGTAATAAGGTGGATGAGTTAAATGTGCAGATAGCTATTAATGATTATGATATAGTTGGGATCACGGAGACATGGCTCCAGGGTGACCAAGGCTGGGAGCTGAACATCCAGGGATATTCAATATTCAGGAGGGATAGACAGAAAGGAAAAGGAGTTGAGGTAGCGTTACTGGTTATAGAGGAGATTAATGTAGTAGAAAGGAAGGACATTAGCTTGGAGGATGTGGAATCGATATGGGTAGAGCTGTGAAACACTAAAGGGCAGAAAACGCTAGTGGGTGTTGTGGACAGGCCACCTAACAGTAGTAGTGGAGTTGGGGATGGCATCAAACAGGAAATTAGAAATGCGTGCAACAATGGTAAAACTGTTATAATGGTTGACTTCAATCTACATATAGATTGGGTGAATCAAATTGGCAGGGGGCTGAGGAAGAGGATTTCATGGAAAGTATGCGGGATAGTTTTCTAAACCAACATGTAGGGGAAGCAATGAGAGAACAGGCTATTCTAGACTGGGTATTGAGTAATGAGGAAGGGTTAGTTAACAGCCTTGTTGTGCGTGGCCCTTTGGGCAAGAGTGACCATAATATGGTTGAGTTCTTCATTAGGATGGAGAGTGACATTGTTAATTCAGAAACATGGGTCCTGAACTTAAAGAAAGGTAACTTTGAGGGTATGAGATGTGAATTGGCCAAGATAGACTGGCAATTGATTCTTGAAGGGTTGACGGTGAATATGCAATAGAAGGCATTTAAAGACTGCATGGACGAACTACAACAATTGTTCATCCCAGTATGGCAAAAGAATAAATCAGGGAAGGTAGTGCATCCGTGGATAACAAGGGAAATCAGGGACAGTATCAAAACAAAAGATGAAGCGTACAAATTAGCCAGAGAAAGCAGCCTACCTGAGGACTGGGAGAAATTCAGAGTCCAGCAGAGGAGGACAAACGGCTTAATTAGGAAAGGGAAAATGGATTATGAAGGAAAACTGGCAGGGAACATGAAAACTGACTGCAAAAGTTTTTATCGATATGTGAAGAGAAAAAGATTAGATAAAACAAATGTAGGTCCCTTGCAGTCAGAAACAGGTGAATTGATCATGGGGAACAAGGACATGGCAGACCAATTGAATAACTACTTTGGTTCTGTCTTCACTAAGGAAGACATAAATAATCTGCCGGAAATAGCAGGGGATCGCGGGTCAAATGAGATGGAAGAACTGAGTGAAATCCAGGTTAGCTGGGAGGAGGTGTTAGAATGGATTAAAGGCCACTAAATCCCCAGGGCCAGATAGGCTGCATCCCAGAGTACTTAAGGAAGTAGCCCCAGAAATAGTGGTTGCCGTAGTGATAATTTTTCAAAACTCTTTAGATTCTGGAGCAGTTCCCGAGGATTGGAGGGTAGCTAATGTAACCCCACTTTTTAAATAGGGAGGGAGAGAGAAAACGGGGAATTACAGACCAGTTAGTCTAACATCGGTAGTGGGGAAACTGCTAGAGTCAGTTATTAAAGATGGGATAGCTGCACATTTGGAAAGTGGTGAAATCATTGAACAAAGATAGCATGGATTGACGAAAGGTAAATCATGTCTGGCGAATCTTATTGATTTTTTTGAGAAGATGTAACTAGTAGAGTGGATAAGGGAGAACCAGTGGATGTGTTATATCTGGACTTTCAGAAGGCTTTTCGACAAGGTCCCACACAAGAGATTAGTATACAAACTTAAAGCACACGGTTCAGTATTGATGTGGATAGAGAAATGGCTGGCAGACAGGAAGCAAAGGGTAGGAGTGAACGGGTCCTTTTCAGAATGGCAGGCAGTGACTAGTGGGGTACCGCAAGGCTCAGTGCTGGGACCCCAGCTATTTACAATATATTAATGATTTGGACGAGGGAATTGAATGCAACATATCCAACTCTGCGGATGACACAAAGCTGGGGGGCAGTGTTAGCTGTGAGGAGGATGCTAGGAGGCTGCAAGGTGACTTGGATAGGCTGGGTGAGTGGGCAAATGCATGGCAGGTGCTGTATAATGTGGATAAATGTGAGGTTATCCAATTTGGCGGAAAATACTGGAAAGTAGACTAAAATTTGAATGGTGGCCAATTAGGAAAAGGGGAGATGCAACGAGACCTGGGTGTCATGGTACACCTGTCATTGAAAGTAGGCACGCAGGTGCAGCAGGCAGTGAAGAAAGCGAATGGTATGTTAGCATTCATAGCAAAAGGATTTGTGTATAGGAGCAGGGAGGTTCTACTGCAGTTGTACAGGGTCTTGGTGACTCCGCACCTGGAGTATTGCGTAAAGTTTTGGTCTCCAAATCTGAGGAAAGACATTCTTGCCGTAGAGGGAATACAGAGAAGGTTCACCAGACTGATTCCTGGGATGTCAGGACCTTCATATGAAGAAAGATTGGATAGACTCGGCTTGTATTCACTAGAATTTAGAAGATTGAGGGATTATCTTATTGAAACTTACAATATTCTTAAGTGGTTGGACAGGCTAGATGCAGGAAGATTGTTCCCGATCTTGGGGAAGTCCAGGACAAGGGGTCACAGTTTAAGAATAAGGGGGAAATCTTTTAGGATCAAGATGAGGAAAACATTTTTCATACAGAGAGTGGTGAATCTCCGGAATTATCTGCCACAGAAGGTAGTTGAGGCCAGTTCATTGGCTATATTTAAGAGGGAGTTAGATGTGGCCCTTGTGGCTAAAGGGATCAGGGGGTATGGAGAGAAGGCAGGTACAGGATATTGAGTTGGATGATCAGCCATGATCATATTGAATGGCAGTGCAGGCTTGAAGGGCCGAATGGCCTACTCCTGCACCTATTTTTTATGTTTCTATGTTTCTACCTGCACGCCAACTTTCAGTCACTGGTGTAGAAGGATACACAGGTCTCGCTGCACCTCCCCCTTGTCTAACCTAACCCCATTGAGATAATAATCTGCACCCTTGTTTTTGCCGCCAAAGTGGATAACCTCACATTTATCTATATTATACTGCATCTGCCACGCATCTGCCCACTCACTCAACCTGTCCAGGTCACCATGCAACCTCCTAACATCCTCTTCACAGTTCAAACTGCCACCTAGCTTTGTATCATCCGCAAATTTGCTCCTAATTCCCTCTTCCAAACCATTAATATATATGGTAAACAGTTGCGGCCCCAACACCGAGCCTTGCGGCACTCCACCCGCCACTGCCTGCCATTCTGAAAAGGACCCGTTCACTCCTACACTTTGCTTGCTGTCTGCCAATCAAATTTCTATCCATGTCAACATCCTATCCCCAATTCCATGTGCTCTAATTTTAGTCACCAGTCTCCCGTGCGGCGACCTTATCAAATGCTTTCTGAAAGTCTAGATGCACTACATTCACTGGCAACCCTTCATCCATTTTACACGTCACATCCTCAAAAAATTCCAGAAGATTAGTCAAGCATGATTTCCCTTTCCTAAATCCATGTTGACGGACTAATCCTTTTACTGCTATCCAAATGCCCCATTATTACCTCTTATTACCTCTTCAATAATTGACTCCAGCACCTTTCCCACCACCGAATTCAGGCTAACTGAATTCTTGAAAAGTGGGATAACTTTAGCTATCCTCCAATCCACAGGAACTGATCCTGAATCTATTGAACATTGGAAAATGATCACCAGTGCATCCACTATTTCTAGAGCCACCTCTCTGAGGGCCCTGGGATGCAGAACCATCAGGCCCAAGTGATTTATTATCCTTCAGTCCCATTAGCCTACCCAATAATATTACTCGCTTAATGAAAATTTATTTCAGTTCCTCGACCCTCTAAGTTCCTCTGTCCTCCAGTACATGTGGGAGATTGTTTGTGTCTTCCTTAGTGAAGACAGATCCAAAGTACCTGATCAACTCTTCTGAATGCCAGAAAGGTTTTAGTGCAGCTTATAGAATGGCACACACATATTAAGGGCAGGTGGGATGCATGGTTTAACAATTAGGTCAAAAGAAAGTGTTTTTTTTTTGACACCGTGGTACTCCATTAATTCGGCACGGAATTGGCAGGCTAGATTATTGCAGCGTAGGTTAACAAGGTTAATTCCCGGGATGGCGGGACTGTCACATGCTGAGAGAAATGGAGCATCTGGGCTTCTACACTCTGGAGTTTACAAGGATGAGAGGAAATCTCATTGAAATATATAAGATTGTTAAGGGTTTGGACACGCTAGAGGCAGGAAACATGTTCCCGATGTTGGGGAGTCCAGAACCAGGGGCCACAGTTTAAGAATAAGGAGTAAGCCATTTAGAACAGAGACGAGGAAACACTTTTTCTCACAGAGAGTGGTGATTTCTCTGTGGAATTCTCTGCCTCAGAGGGTGGTGGAGGCAGGTTCTCTGGATGCTTTCAAGAGAGAGCTAGACAGGGCTCTTAAAAATAGTGGAGTCAGGGGATATGGGGAGAAGGCAGGAACGGGGTACTGATTGGGGCTGATCAACCATGATCACTTTGAATGGCGGTGCTGACTCGAAGGGCCGAATGGCCTACTCCTGCACCTATTGCCTATTGTCTATTGTCTATTTGCACAAGTGTAGATCATGTTTTAGCAGCAAGAAGCCCATTACTGAGCCGAGGCAAACATTATTCAAAGATATGCATATTTGTACTAGCTGTTGGGTGAATTATATAATTACAGTTCAAGATGTGTGCTAATCTGAGAGTCGATCAATAAACCAAGCACTTCTCCACCTCTGCCTACCTTCCTAGTAAGTGCCAATCTGTAAACTCACTGCAAACCTATGCCACGGGACTGGTGTAGGAGTATTCGCTCAGACCAATTACATCAGTTTACAGAGTATTCATGCTAATCCTAGCGCCTGTGGGAATTCAAACAAACTGAAACCCGGGCACTCAAATCAGGATCCCTCCTGCACATCTACTTCTTCTTTCGTGTGGCGTGCGCAGCCTAAAGTTGTTGGACAACTTGTTCTATTTGATCTTCCGTTTGTGCACATCGAGTTGATTGCATTAGTCGAAACAGGGCGGACAACGTGAAGGTTGCAATCTTCCACCCCCCTCCTACACATCAGCACACAGAAAGCTTTCTTAATTGGAATAAAAACAACACACCCGCTGGCACAGTGGTGGAGTTGCTGACTTAAAGCGCCAGAGTCCCGGGTTCGATCCTGACCACGGGTGCTGTCTGTACGGAGTTTTACGTTTTACCTGTGACCGTGTGGGTTTTCTCCGCGCACCCCAGTTTCCTCCCACACTTCAAAGACGTGTGGGTTAATTGCGCTTTGGAAAAATGTGTAAATTGTCCCTAGTGTGTAGGATAGTGTTAGTGTACGGGGTGATCGCTGGTTGGAGTGGGCTTGGTGGCCCGAAGGCCTGTTTCCATGCTCTTTCTCTAAAAGTCCAAAGAATGGTCACCTTCAATGTGTACCTACATCATCTCTGAATGCCACAAGAATGGTGAAAGCATGAATTTCTACGATCAGGCATTTCAAATTATGCCTTTGGTAATTCTTTTGTTCCACTGCTATCTTCCCCACTTTTAATTAGCAATTATATTCGTATTTTGCAATGTCACATTTTGTAATGTGGAAGTTAAAAAAGATTGTGAAAAGTAACAAAACTGTTACAGGACATAAAATGATGCCAGGCCATTTGATAATTGAAAATTAGAACATGATAACAAAATATGTTTTCATTTGTAAACACTAAGTAGCTGCGCAAAGGCTTTGGTTCATATAATTGCAGTAATTATGGATTATTACTTCAGGTGTTGGAGAGAACTATTTTATTTTGAAATAAATAATGATGCTATTTAATTCTCCCTGTGGTCGAGTTTTTGGGCAGGTGCTATAGACCTGCACGAGAAGGTAGACGCTCTCGCCCCCACGTGTCTCGGGCAGATTGGACTCATCAGTCCATCTAGGAGAGGGAAAACTGATTTAAAACCTCCACTGCCTTGTGGCCATATCCAGTCATGGAAAAGGCTCCAGGAGTAAACCTCAAGAAAAACGGAGTCGGAGCCCCTAAGGCAGTTCGTCGTTGTCTACAACCTCGCTCTGGCAGCTCCATCGATGGCGCTGGTGCCAAACTGTAACGGCCCTGCTGTTCCTTTGGAGCGATCAGCGACGTGGAGAGGGGAGACGTGCTGCATGGGTAACAGCCTGTCCTCCATAAGACATTGCCCAGACTTGCATCCGACCAGGATGCATCACCCATGCCAGCCTGATGCCCAGAGGCTCCTAGGCCAAGTAACCCTGTGTTGGAGTGTGAAGTGTCACAGGACCATGCAAACTCCCGGCAGTGGCAAATGAACTCGTGCACGCAATATAGATTTTAAACGATGCACTTTAATCAGATTGATGCTACTTTGTCTTCTGTCCAAACAGATGTTACCCGCAGCACACAACAAAGTGATAAACCTTGGTAGACACAGAGTGCTGGAGTAACTCAGCGGGTCAGGCAGCATCTGTGGAGAACATGGATAGGTGACGTTTCACAGAGTGCTGGAGTAACTCAGTGGGTCAGGCAGCATCTGTGGAGAGAATGAATGGGTGATGTTTCGGGTTGAGTCCCTTCTTCAGACTGATGACCCAAACATCACCCATTCCTTCTCTCCAGAGATGCTGCCTGTCCTGCTGAGTTATTCCAGCATTTTGTGCCTATCCTCAATTTAAACCAGCATCTGCAGTTCCTTTCTACTCATTTAATCTCATTCAGCATCTGCTGACGGATCTGCTGGATGTTTCCAGCATTCTGTCTTGTCTCAGATATTCAGTAATCACTTTGTTCTGAATGTCACGGTTCCAACATCTTTCGTTTGTTTTGGCTCTCTGACTGCTAGCACTGCTAGCAAAGAAAAAAGTGTTCACGTGTGTATACTGGATAAGAAGAAATTCATGTTTCTGGACAACCTTGTTTTTTTCCTGCAACATAGAATATATTTGTCATCTTAGTTTTCCAGTTCAATGTGCCGTACAATGGCAGCCTCGCCAACAGTCTGTGTCGTCCTTTTCTTTCTATGTTGTTTTTAGTATGTTGATAAATGTATGTTTTTGTGTATTTTTAGCTTTGCATTATCTGGGTGTTGGGGGGTGGGGGGTGGGGTTTGGGGAAACATTCTAAAATCTCTTTCCTTGACATATATGCAATTTTTTTCCAATGCATTATATCTGTCCGCGCTGCGGCCTGACATTGAGGAACTGGCGGCCTCTTGCTGGGGACCGACTTTGGAAACTGCAACTGCTCGAGCCTGTGGACTTAACATCTTGGAGTTCGCGGACCCTTGGTTAGGGCCCGACTACGGGAGCTCCAACCACAGGAGCTTCAACCGCTCCAACGTGAGAGCTTTGATCGCCGGCTGCGGGAGCTTCGATTGCCCCGAATGCGGATGGTTCGGCTGCCCCGACCGCGGGGGAATAAGGAGGAAAGAAGATAAGACTTTCTTGCCTTCCATCACAGTGAGGAATGTGGTGGAGTCGCTGTGGTGGTTGTTTATGTTAATTTTTATGAAGTTGTTTGTCTTGTTGTTTTTTCTGGTATGATTGTATGGTAAATCAAATGTCACTGTATCTTAAATGGTACACGTGACAATAAAGGATCATTGAACCATTGAAAACAAAAACATGTGATGCAGTGCAATGTTGGACAGGGCAGCAATCTCCCATCAACCAACCAAGGGAAAGTCTCACATTTTGTGTGATTTTACATAGAAAATAGGTGCAGGAAGAGGCCATTCGGCTCTTTGAGCTAGCACCGCCATTCATTGTGATCATGGCTGATCATCCCCTATCAATAATCCGTGCCTGCCTTCTCCCCATATCCCTTGATTCCACTAGCCCCTCGAGTTCTATCTAACTCTCTCTTAAATCCATCCAGTGACGGCCACCACTGCCCTCTGTGGCAGAGAATTCCACAAATTCACAACTCTCTGGGTGAAAAAGCTTTTTCTCACCTCAGTCTTAAACGGCTTCCCCTTTATTCTAAGACTGTGGCCCCTGGTTCTGGACTCACCCAACATTAGGAACATTTTTCCTGCATCAAGCTTGTCCAGTCCTTTTATAATTTTATAATTTTCTATATGATTCCCCCTCATCCTTCTAAACTCCACTGAATACAAGTCTAGTCTTTTCAATCTTTCCTCATATGACAGACCCGCCATCCCACCTACGCTGCACCGCCTCAATCACAAGGATGTCCTTCCTCAAATGAGGAGACCAAAACTGGATACAATACTCCAGATGTGGTCTCACCAGAGTCTTATACAACTGCAGAAGAACCTCTTTACTCCTATACTGAAATCCTCTTGTTATGAAGGCTAACATTCCATTAGATTTCTTCACTGCCTGCTGCCTGCTAGGTAGTCACACCAAAACCCCAGGAGGCAGACACGTGGGTCACGGTTAGGAGAGGCAAGGGGCAGAGGCAGGGACTAGAGAGTAGCCTGGTGGCTGCACACCTTGGCAATAAGTACTCCTGTTTGAGTACTGTTGGGGCAGACAGCCTACCTGGGGGTAGCAACAGCGGCCGGGACTCGGGTACAGAAATGGGCCCTGTTGCTCAGAAGGGTAAGGAAAAGAAGAGGAGGGCCGTAGTAATAGGAGGCTCTATAGTTAAGGGGTCAGATAGGCGATTCTGTGGACGCAGTCAGGAGACCCGGATGGTAGTTTGCCTCCCTGGTGCCAGGGTCTGGGATGTGACTACACGTATCCAAGATATCCTGAAATGGGAGGGAGAGGAGCCAGAGGTCGTGGTACATATAGGTACCAATGACATAGGTAGAAAAAGAGAAGAGGTCCTGAAAGGAGAATTTAGGGAGTTAGGCGAAGAGTTAAGGAAAAGGACCGCAAAGGTAACAATCTCAGGATTACTGCCTGTGCCATGCGACAGTGAGAGTAGGAATGGAGCGAAGTGGAGGATAAATGCGTGGCTGAAGGACTGGTGCAGAGGGCAGGGATTCAAGTTTCTGGACCATTGGGACCTCTTTTGGGGAAGGTGTGACCTGTGCAAAAAGGATGGGTTGCACTTGAACCCGAGGGGAACCAATATCCTGGCGGGGAGATTTGCAAAGGCTACTGGGGAGACTTTAAACTAGATCGGTTGGGGGGAGGGACTCAAATAGAGAAAGCAAACAGACAGTGTGTGAGGCAGGAGGCAGAGAAGTGAAGCACTCAGATGCAACACGTAGGGGGGAAAGAAGAAAAAAATAATATACAGAGAATAAGAGGTGGTGGGTTTCTTAAATGTGTGAGCAGAGAGACAGAGGGGTGTAAAATGAGGGTAGAAGCAATAGGTAGCAAGGTGGAAAGTAAAAGTGGCAGGCAGACAAATCCAGGGCAAAAATCAAAAAGGGCCACTTTTCAACATAATTGTATAAGGGGTAAGAGCGTTGTAAAAACAAGCGTGAAGGCATTGTGTCTCAATGCAAGGAGCATTCGTAATAAGGTGGATGAATTAAATGTGCAGATAGCTATTAATGATTATGATATAGTTGGGATCACGGAGACATGGCTCCAGGGTGACCAAGGCTAGGAGCTGAACATCCAGGGATATTCAATATTCAGGAGGGATAGACAGAAAGGAAAAGGAGTTGAGGTAGCGTTACTGGTTATAGAGGAGATTAATGTAGTAGAAAGGAAGGACATTAGCTTGGAGGATGTGGAATCGATATGGGTAGAGCTGTGAAACACTAAAGGGCAGAAAACGCTAGTGGGTGTTGTGGACAGGCCACCTAACAGTAGTAGTGGAGTTGGGGATGGCATCAAACAGGAAATTAGAAATGCGTGCAACAATGGTAAAACAGTTATAATGGTTGACTTCAATCTACATATAGATTGGGTGAATCAAATTGGCAGGGGGCTGAGGAAGAGGATTTCATGGAAAGTATGCGGGATAGTTTTCTAAACCAACATGTAGGGGAAGCAATGAGGGAACAGGCTATTCTAGACTGGGTATTGAGTAATGAGGAAGGGTTAGTTAACAGCCTTGTTGTGCGTGGCCCTTTGGGCAAGAGTGACCATAATATGGTTGAGTTCTTCATTAGGATGGAGAGTGACATTGTTAATTCAGAAACATGGGTCCTGAACTTAAAGAAAGGTAACTTTGAGGGTATGAGATGTGAATTGGCCAAGATAGACTGGCAATTGATTCTTAAAGGGTTGACGGTGAATATGCAATAGAAGGCATTTAAAGACTGCATGGACGAACTACAACAATTGTTCATCCCAGTATGGCAAAAGAATAAATCAGGGAAGGTAGTGCATTCGTGGATAACAAGGGAAATCAGGGACAGTATCAAAATAAAATATGAAGCGTACAAATTAGCCAGAGAAAGCAGCCTACCAGAGGACTGGGAGAAATTCAGAGTCCAGCAGAGGAGGACAAAGGGCTTAATTAGGAAAGGGAAAATGGATTATGAAAGAAAACTGGCAGGGAACATAAAAACTGACTGCAAAAGTTTTTATCGATATGTGAAGAGAAAAAGATTAGATAAAACAAATGTAGGTCCCTTGCAGTCAGAAACAGGTGAATTGATCATGGGGAACAAGGACATGGCAGACCAATTGAATAACTACTTTGGTTCTGTCTTCACTAAGGAAGACATAAATAATCTGCCGGAAATAGCAGGGGATCGCGGGTCAAATGAGATGGAAGAACTGAGTGAAATCCAGGTTAGCTGGGAGGAGGTGTTAGAATGGATTAAAGGCCACTAAATCCCCAGGGCCAGATAGGCTGCATCCCAGAGTACTTAAGGAAGTAGACCCAGAAATAGTGGTTGCCGTAGTGATAATTTTTCAAAACTCTTTAGATTCTGGAGCAGTTCCCGAGGATTGGAGGGTAGCTAATGTAACCCCACTTTTTAAATAGGGAGGGAGAGAGAAAACGGGGAATTACAGACCAGTTAGTCTAACATCGGTAGTGGGGAAACTGCTAGAGTCAGTTATTAAAGATGGGATAGCTGCACATTTGGAAAGTGGTGAAATCATTGAACAAAGTCAGCATGGATTTACGAAAGGTAAATCATGTCTGACGAATCTTATTGATTTTTTTGAGGATGTAACTAGTAGAGTGGATAAGGGAGAACCAGTGGATGTGTTATATCTGGACTTTCAGAAGGCTTTTGGCAAGGTCCCACACAAGAGATTAGTATACAAACTTAAAGCACACGGTATTTGTGGATAGAGAAATGGCTGGCAGACAGGAAGTAAAGGGTAGGAGTGAACGGGTCCTTTTCAGAATGGCAGGCAGTGACTAGTGGGGTACCGCAAGGCTCAGTGCTGGGACCCCAGCTATTTACAATATATTAATGATTTGGACGAGGGAATTGAATGCAACATATCCAACTCTGCGGATGACACAAAGCTGGGGGGCAGTGTTAGCTGTGAGGAGGATGCTAGGAGGCTGCAAGGTGACTTGGATAGGCTGGGTGAGTGGGCAAATGCATGGCAGGTGCTGTATAATGTGGATAAATGTGAGGTTATCCAATTTGGTGGAAAATACTGGAAAGTAGACTAAAATTTGAATGGTGGCCAATTAGGAAAAGGGGAGATGCAACGAGACCTGGGTGTCATGGTACACCAGTCATTGAAAGTAGGCATGCAGGTGCAGCAGGCAGTGAAGAAAGCGAATGGTATGTTAGCATTCATAGCAAAAGGATTTGTGTATAGGAGCAGGGAGGTTCTACTGCAGTTGTACAGGGTCTTGGTGACTCCGCACCTGGAGTATTGCGTAAACTTTTGGTCTCCAAATCTGAGGAAAGACATTCTTGCCGTAGAGGGAATACAGAGAAGATTCACCAGACTGATTCCTGGGATGTCAGGACCTTCATATGAAGAGAGATTGGATGGGCTCGGCTTGTATTCACTAGAATTTAGAAGATTGAGGGAATATCTTATAGAAACTTACAATATTCTTAATTGGTTGGACAGGCTAGATGCAGGAAGATTGTTCCCGATCTTGGGGAAGTCTAGGACAAGGGGTCACAGTTTAAGAATAAGGGGGAAATCTTTTAGGATCAAGATGAGGAAAACATTTTTCATACAGAGAGTGGTGAATCTCTGGAATTATCTGCCACAGAAGGTAGTTGAGGCCAGTTCATTGGCTATATTTAAGAGGGAGTTAGATGTGGCCCTTGTGGCTAAAGGGATCAGGGGGTATGGAGAGAAGGCAGGTACAGGATATTGAGTTGGATGATCAGCCATGATCATATTGAATGGCAGTGCAGGCTTGAAGGGCCGAATGGCCTACTCCTGCACCTATTTTTTATGTTTCTATGTTTCTACCTGCACACCAACTTTCAGTCACTGGTGTAGAAGGATGCACAGGTCTCGCTGCACCTCCCCCTTGTCTAACCTAACCCCATTGAGATAATAATCTGCCTCCTTGTTTTTGCCGCCAAAGTGGATAACCTCACATTTATCTATATTATACTGCATCTGCCACGCATCTGCCCACTCACTCAACCTATCCAGGTCACCATGCAACCTCCTAACATCCTCTTCACAGTTCAAACTGCCACCTAGCTTTGTATCATCCGCAAATTTGCTCCTAATTCTCTCTTCCAAACCATTAATATATATTGAAAACAGTTGCGGCCCCAACACCGAGCCTTGCGGCACTCCACCCGCCACTGCCTGCCATTCTGAAAAGGACCCGTTCACTGCTACTCTTTGCTTCCGGTCTGCCAACCAATTTTCTATCCATGTCAACATCCTATCCCCAATTCCATGTGCTCTAATTTTAGTCACCAGTCTAGCGTGCGGGACCTTATCAAAGGCTTTCTGAAAGTCTGGACACACTACATCCATTGGCAACCCTTCATCCATTTTACATGTCACATCCTCAAAAAATTCCAGTCATGATTTCCCTTTCCTAAATCCATGTTGACTTGGACTAATCCTGTTACTGCTATCCAAATGCCCCATTATTACCTCTTATTACCTCTTCAATAATTGACTCCAGCACCTTTCCCACCACCGAATTCAGGCTAACTGAATTCTTGAAAAGTGGGATAACTTTAGCTATCCTCCAATCCACAGGAACTGATCCTGAATCTATTGAACATTGGAAAATGATCACCAGTGCATCCACTATTTCTAGAGCCACCTCCCTGAGGGCCCTGGGATGCAAACCATCAGGCCCAAGTGATTTATTATCCTTCAGTCCCATTAGCCTACCCAATAATATTACTCGCTTAATGAATATTTATTTCAGTTCCTCGACCCTCTTAGTTCCTCTGTCCTCCAGTACATCTGGGAGATTGTTTGTGTCTTCCTTAGTGAAGACAGATCCAAAGTACCTGATCAACTCTTCTGAATGCCAGAAAGGTTTTCGTGCAGCTTATAGAATGGCACACATATTAAGGGCAGGTGGGATGCTTGGTTTAACAATTAGGTCAAAAGAAAGTGTTTTTTGACACGGAGGTACTCCATTAGTTCGGCACGGAATTGGCAGGCTAGATTATTGCAGCATAGGTTAACAAGATTAATTCCTGGGATGGCGGGACTGTCACATGCTGAGAAAATGGAGCATCTGGGCTTCTACACTATGGAGTTTACAAGGATGAGAGGAAATCTCATTAAAATATATAAGATTGTTAAGGGTTTGGACATGCTAGGGGCAGGAAACATGTTCCCGATGTTGGGGGAGTCCAGAACCAGGGGCCACAGTTTAAGAATAAGGAGTAAGCCATTTAGAACGGAGACGAGGAAACACTTTTTCTCACAGAGAGTGGTAATTTCTCTGTGGAATTCTCCGCCTCAGAGGGTGGTGGATGCAGGTTCTCTGGATGCTTTCAAGAGAGAGCTAGATAGGGCTCTTAAAAATAGTGGAGTCAGGGGATATGGGGAGAAGGCAGGATCGGGGTACTAATTGGGGCTGATCAACCATGATCACTTTGAATGCCGGTGCTGACTCGAAGGGCCGAATGGCCTACTCCTGCACCTATTATTGTCTATTGTCTATTTGCACAAGTGTAGATCATGTTTTAGCAGCAAGAAGCCCATTACTGAGCCGAGGCAAACATTATTCAAAGATATGCATATTTGTACTAGCTGTTTGGTGAATTATATAATTACAGTTCAAGATGTGTGCTAATCTGAGAGTCGATCAATAAAACAAGCACTTCTCCACCTCTGCCTACCTTCCTAGTAAGTGCCAATCTGTAAACTCACTGCAAACCTATGCCACGTGACTGGTGTAGGAGTATTCGCTCAGACCAATTACATCAGTTTACAGAGTATTCATGCTAATCCTAGCGCCTGTGGGAATTCAAACAAACTGAAACCCGGGCACTCAAATCAGGATCCCTCCTCCACTACTTCTTCTTTCGTGTGGCGTGCACAGCCTAAAGTTGTTGGACAACTTGTTCCATTTGATCTTCCGTTTGTGCACGTCGAGTTGATTGCATGAGTCGAAACAGGGCGGACAACGTGAAGGTTGCAATCTTCCACCCCCCTCCTACACATCAGCACATAGAAAGCTTTCTTAATTGGAATAAAAACAACACACCCACTGGCACAGCGGTGGAGTTGCTGACTTAAAGCGCCAGAGTCCCGGGTTCGATCCTGACCACGGGTGCTGTCTGTACGGAGTTTTACGTTTTACCTGTGACCGTGTGGGTTTTCTCCGCGCACCCCAGTTTCCTCCCACACTTCAAAGACGTGTGGGTTAATTGTGCTTTGGAAAAATGTGTAAATTGTCCCAAGTGTGTAGGATAGTGTTAGTGTACGGGGTGATCGCTGGTTGGAGTGGGCTTGGTGGCCCGAAGGCCTGTTTCCATGCTCTTTCTCTAAAAGTCCAAAGAATGGTCACCTTCAATGTGTACCTACATCATCTCTGAATGCCACAAGAATGGTGAAAGCATGAATTTCTACGATCAGGCATTTCAAATTATGCCTTTGGTAATTCTTATGTTCCACTGCTATCTTCCCCACTTTTAATTAGCAATTATATTTGTATTTTGCAATGTCACATTTTGTAATGTGGAAGTTAAAAAAGATTGTGAAAAGTAACAAAACTGTTACAGGACATAAAATGATGCCAGGCCATTTGATAATTGAAATCAGAACATGATAACAAAATATGTTTTCATTTGTAAACACTAAGTAGCTGCGCAAAGGTTTTGGTTCATATAATTGCAGTAATTATGGATTATTACTTCAGATTCAGATTCAGATTCAGATTCCTTTATTGTCATTCAGACCTTTCGGTCTGAACGAAATTTGTTACCTTGCAGTCATAACATGTAATAAATTAAAACAAAACACACAATAAACACATATTTAACATCCACCACAGTGAGTTCACCAGGCACCTCCTCACTGTGGTGGAAGGCAAAAGTCTTAAAGTCTTTGTCTTTTTCCCCTACTTGTTCCCTCTCTGTACTGAGGCAATCCAGGCCTTCGATGTCATCGTCCACTAGGCCCGCGGCCGAGTCTCCGAAGCCAGGCCGTCACCGCCGCCGTTGCCGGAACGCCGGAACACCACCACAGCTCCCAATCAGGATCGACCACGGGAACGCTGGAGCGCCGGAGCTCTGAAGCCGGGCCGCCGCTGGAGCACCGCTGGAGCAACTGCTGGAGCGCCGGAGCTCTGAAGCCGGGCCGCTGCTGGAGCACCGCTGGAGAGCCGCTGGAGCCCCGAAGCCGGGCCGCTGCTGGAGCACCGCTGGAGAGCCGCTGGAGCGCTGAAGCCCCGAAGCCGGGCCGCCGCCGCCGCTGGAACACTGGAGCTCTGAACGCTCGCCACAGCTCCGAGGCCACCAGCTCCGCCATTGGGCCTCAGCACAGACGGAGACGGTGACGGGGGACACGACAAGAAAAGGTCGCATCCCCCCGAAGGGAGAGACTAAAACCTTGTTTCTCCCACCCCCCCCCCCCCCCCCCCCCCCCCCCCCCCCCCCCCCCCACACACACAAACACAGCCTAATAAACCAAAATTCTAACTAGAACAGACACAAAAAGACAAAAAAAAAGAAAAAAAACAGACGGACTGCAGGTGAGCCGCAGCTGCCACGCAGCGCCGCCACTTCCGGATGTTGGGGGTATTGGAGAGAACTATTTTACTTCAGGTGTTGGAGAGAACTATTTTATTTTGAAATAAATAATGATGCTATTTAATTCTCCCTGTGGTCGAGTTTTTGGGCAGGTGCTATAGACCTGCACGAGAAGGTAGACGCTCTCGCCCCCACGTGTCTCGGGCAGATTGGACTCATCAGTCCATCTAGGAGAGGGAAAACTGATTTAAAACCTCCACTGCCTTGTGGCCATATCCAGTCATGGAAAAGGCTCCAGGAGTAAACCTCAAGAAAAACGGAGTCGGAGCCCCTAAGGCAGTTCGTCATTGTCTACAACCTCGCTCTGGCAGCTCCATCGATGGCGCTGGTGCCAAACTGTAACGGCCCTGCTGCTCCTTTGGAGCGATCAGCGACGTGCAGAGGGGAGACGTGCTGTATGGGAAACAGCCTGTCCTCCATAAGACATCGCCCAGACTTGCATCTGACCAGGATGCATCACCCATGGTCAGTGATATAGAAACATAGAAACATAGACAATAGGTGGAGGAGGAGGCCATTCGGCCCTTCGAGCCTGCACCGCCATTCAATATGATCATGACTGATCATCCAACTCAGTATCCTGTACCTGCCTTCTCTCCATACCCCCTGATCCCTTTAGCCACAAGGACCACATCTAACTCCCTCTTAAATATAGCCAATGAACTGGCCTCAACTACCTTCTGTGTCAGAGAATTCCAGAGACTCACCACTCTCTGTATGAAAAATGTTTTCCTCATCTCGGTCCTAAACGAATTCCCCCTTATCCTTTGACTGTGACCCCTTGTTCTGGACCTCCCCAACATCGGGAACAATCTTCCTGCATCTAGCCTGTCCAACCACTTAAGAATATTGTAAGTGTCTATAAGATCCACCCTCAGTCTTCTAAACTCTAGCGAGTACAAGCCAAGTCTATCCAGTCTTTCCTCATATGAAGGTCCTGACATCCCAGGAATCAGTCTGGTGAATCTTCTCTGTACTCCCTCTATGGCAAGAATGTCTTTCCTCAGATTTGGAGACCAAAACTGTACGCAATACTCCAGGTGTAGTCTCACCAAAACCCTGTACAACTGCAGTAGAACCTCCCTGCTCCTATGCTCAAATCCTTTTGCTATGAATGCTAACATACCATTTGCTTTCTTCACTGCCTGCTGCACCTGCGTGCCTATTTTCAATGATTGGTGTACCATGACACCCAGGTCTCGTTGCATCTCCCCTTTTCCTAATTTGCCACCATTAAGATAATAGTCTACCCTCCTGTTTTTGCCACCAAAGTGAATAACCTCACATTTATCCACATTATATTGCATCTGCCATGCATTTACCCACTCACCCAGCCTATCCAAGTCACCTTGCAGCCTCCTAGCATCCTCCTCACACCTAACACTACCCCCCAGCTTAGTGTCATCCGCAAACTTGGAGATGTTACATTCAATTCCCTCGTCCAAATCATTAATATATATTGTAAATAGCTGGGGTCCCAGTACTGAGCCTTGCGATACCCCACTAGTCACTGCCTGCCATTCTGAAAAGGACCCGTTTACCCATACCCTTTACTTCCTGTCTGCCAGCCAGTTCTCTATCCACATCAATACTGAACCCCCAATACCGTGTGCTTTAAGTTTGTTTACTAACTGATGACCGAGGGGGGCCTATTTAAGGTCGAGTTAAGTAATCATCAGCTGAAATAATTTAATAAGATCATGCTCCATGTTTAGCAGTTCATGCAATCTGACAAACACGCAATGGGCTGAATATCCTCTTTCTGTTCAGAGCAGAAACCTTGGGCTTTTCTGCCCAATATCATTCTTATGCATAAGTGGGTGAGGGGGGGCTCGTCATACTTTATATTATTTGGTTTCAGGATCTGGCTGTGGTTGGCAAGGCTACCATTTGTTGCCTGTTGCTAAATGCACGAGAATTGACTGTAGTGAGCCACTGCAGTCTTTTGAAGCACTGCAGTCTTGTTTCTGAAAGTGCTTTGTCAGGACATTGTGCCTAGCAAGTTTCAGAATTAGGTGCCAGCAATGCTAAAGGACCAGTGATATATTTCCATCTGGATGGTGAGTGAATGTGGGAGAAAACTGGAGGATATGGTGTTCTGAACATGCAGATGCTGGCTAAAAGTCTATTGAACTAAAAGTCTCATCTTGACCACTTCCTGTCTGCGCTGTATATTGATATTAGAAAAAAAGCTACCATATATCGCTATGATTTTTGGCCATCTTACGCTGAGGCAGTCCTCCTCCGCTGAGGCAGCCCTGATGATTTTTCTGATCGATGAAAAATAAAAAAATTATGAGTGTTTAAAAAAACCTTGACCTGCTGATTGGTCTCACCTGACAATCACCACAATGAAGGTAACGCCCCTTCCGGGGGGGGGGGGGGGGGGCAGGACTGTAAAACACTGGATGCCTGGACATGAGTCAGTCACTCTGGAAGATCACGAGGGAGAGTCCACAGCAGAGATTCTAAGCTGTGAATTAACTGAACTGTGAGTTGCAATGTACTTGCAATAAATGATTTGTTAGCCCTTAATGACAATGCAATGAGTTGTTTGGCAATTTGGTGGCCTGCACACTGCTTGAATTTCTATGAAATTGAATTTGGTGGCCTACACTCTGCTTGAAATGCTATGAAATTGAATTTGGTGGCCTGCACTCTGCTTCAAATGGAATTTCAAGGAATAGCCATGAGTGAACTGCCAGCCCACAAACCCTGAGTGACTGAGCTGCCAGCCCACCAGCCCTGAGTGACTGAGCTGCCAGCCCACCAGGCCTGAGTGACTGAGCTGCCAGCCCACAAGTCCTGAGTGACTGAGCTGCCAGCCCACCTGTTCTGAGTGACTGAGCTGCCAGCCTACCAGGCCTGAGCGACTGAGCTGCCAGCCCACCAGGCCTGAGTGACTGAGTTGCCAGCACAATAATCCATTTGGCGCACAATGTCCATACTAGCCCACTGTAAACCAGTCCCTTCAGCCCACAACACCCATACTAACGCTCCAGAAGCCCCCTCCCCCACCCACTGGCCACCAATATTGGAATTGGTGGAGTGGTGGAATATTGCGTTGGGGGTCCAGCCCTCCCGTATGAACATGGGATCCAACGGGTCCCACTTAGTCTAGTCTTTATTAAAAACAGAAAATGGTGGAAACACTCAACAGGTCAGGTAGCATCTGTGGAAAGAGAAACAGAGGTTGCATTTCAGGTCAGAGACCCTTTGTTGTGTGTTCTCATAGATCGGTTTCGCTTGTTCTTCTTGATGGTGAAGATGTGGAAGGTGCTATCAGAGTAGACTGGGTAACAACTGCAGTGCATTTTGTAGATTGGATGTACTACTTCCACTCTGTGTCATTGGTGGAGGGATTGAATGTTTAATGCAGTTGCCAATCCTCTTGGCTAATTGTTCTGGATGATGTCAAACGTCTTGAGAATTGTAGGTGCTGTAATCATCCAGGTGAGTGGAGACTGTTCCATTATGTCCCCAATGGTGGAAAGGCCTTGTCACCAGTGGGTCACTTGCCCCTCTGTATGAAGAAACGGTTCCTTGTCTTCGGCACTTTTTGATTATGCTTATTTGTATATTTACAATTATACAATCTCACGTTTGCAGGCGCGTGTTGTACTTTATTCATAAACTTGACATCATCTCCTTTTTTAGTTTACTTTGATGCAGCGCAGAAACAGGCTCTTTGACCCATCGAGTCCGTGCCGACCAGTGATCCCCGCACACCACCACTAGACTACCCTGCGCACACACTCGGGACAATTTACAATTTTACACAAACCAATTAACTTACAAACCTGCACGTCTTTGGAGTCTGTGAGAGAACTGGCACACCCAGAGAAAACCCATGCAGGTTATGGGGTGAATATCTTAACTCCGCACAGACAGCTCCTGTAGTCAGGATTGAACCTGGTTCTCTGGCGCTGCAAGGCAGCAACTCTCTTGACCCACCGTGGCGTGACACTCTGGGCTTTCTGGGCTCTCTCAGGGCATTACTTTAATCGATTAAATGTAAGAATGGGTAGCACATTGGTGCAGGGGGGTAGAGCCACTCCTTCACATCACCAGTGTGGGGGAGGGTGTAGTGTGGGGGAGGGGGGTGTTGTGGAGGAGGGCTGTGGTGTGGGGGAGGGGGGCGGTGAGGGAGGGGGTGGTGTGGGGGGAGCGGGGTAGTGTGGGGGGTAGTGTGGGGGAGGGGAGGTAGTGTGGGAGAGGGATGGTGTGTGGGGAGGGGTTGTGGTGTGGGGAGGGGTTGTGGTGTGGGGAGGGGGGTGATGTTGGGGAGGGGTGTGGTGTGGGGAGGGGGGGTGGTGTGGGGAGGGGGGTGGTGTTGGGGAGGGGTTGTGGTGTGGGGAGGGGGGTGGTGTTGGGAGGGGTGTGGTGTGGGGAGGGGTGTGGTGTGGGGAGGGGGGTGGTGTTGGGGAGGGGTGTGGTGTGGGTTAGGGGGGTGGTGTGGGGGAGGGGGGGTAGTGTGGAGGAGTGGGTGTGGTGTGGGGGAGGGGGTAGTATGGGGGAGGGGGTGTGGTGTGGTGGAGGGGGGTGGTGGGGGAGGGGGTTGGTGTGTGGGGGGGGTTGGTGTGTGGGGGAGGGGTGGTGTGGGGGAGGGGGGTAGTGTGGGGGAGGGGCTGTGGGGTAGGGGTTAGTGTGGGCGAGCGGGTGTGGTGTGGCGGAGGGTGGGTAGTGTGGGGGGGTGTGTGGTGTGGGGGAGGGGGTGGTTTGGGAGGGAGGTGCTGTGGGGGAGGGGGGTGGTGTGGGGGAGGGGTGGTGGTGTGGAGGAGGGAGGGAGGGAGGGCGGTGGGGGAGGGAGGTGTGTGGGTGAGGTGAGGGTGTGAGGGAGGGGTGCATATTGACCATGGCGTGCAGCTCCTCCAGTGCCAGACGGACGTCTGCCTGGGGTGGGATGTAGACCATGGTCAGAATGATGGAGGTAGATTCCCTCGGTAGGTAGAAGGGGCAAACACTTCAACGTCAGATGTTCGAGGTGCGGAGAGCAGGAGTTGGACAGAACTGCCACATCAGAGCACCACGCAGAGTTGACCATGAGGGAGACGCCCCCTCCTCTCCCTTTCCCAGATGCCAGTGTACGGTCCATGCAAATGGATGGCTTGACCACTGAGTCTGCAGAACGTGTCTGCTCACTGCTCACTGCAGAACACGGAGCATTCTCACAGCTCCCTTTGGTAAAGCAGCCTTGACTCTGTGGGCAGAGGGGGATGACTGAAATGGTCCTAGTTTCAGATTGAAACCCTGCCATTGTCCTGAGGGTCAATGCGCTGATTCTCCACAGCAGATTGTTTGTTGTTCCAGATTCCAGCATCTGCATGGACGTGTCTTCTGCCTGTTTAACCTCATTAGTGTCTATGGGGCAGAGTGTCTATAATTGTGCAAATCTCCAGTGAAAACAGGTTTGCATCTGGATTGATAAGTTATATGTAAGGCAGAGTCAGCTAATATTTTGACAGGTATGTGGTGACAGATGTCTGTGGAGTGGGTGTTTAACTTATTGTGTGTGTAACCTTTTATTTAACTGAGATTGGACTGATTCCTGGAAAGTGACAAGTTAAAATATTCAACTTTATTTGCCTGAAGCAATTCACGCATAGAATTTCTTCACAATTTACATTCATACCAACATTTACATTTACATTTATACCAAGCCAATTAACCCACAAACCTGTACGTCTTTGGAGTGTTAGATGAAACGGGAAATCGCAGAGAAAACCCACGCGGTCACAGGGGGTGAACGTACAAACTCCATACTGACAGCTCCTGTAATCGGGATCGAACTCGGGTCTCTGACACTGTAAGCACCGCAAGGCAGCAACTCTACAGCTGTGCCACCGTGCCGTGATCTATATTAAGAAAAAAAGAAAAATTGTCATCTAAATATCTAAATATAAAATTATAAGAGGCATAGTAAAGGATAGACAGACCAGAAGTTGCAAATGACACTATACCAAGTGGTATCTTAGACAGTGAATATGGTTATCAAAATTACAGTAGGCTCTTGATCAGCTGTGTAAATGGGCTGAGGAATGGACAATGGAGTTCAATGTAGATAAGTGTGATGTGTCAAACCAAGGCAGGACCTTCACGGTGAATGGTCGGATCCAGAGGAGTTTTTAGAACAGGGGGATCTAGGATTGAAGGTACATGGTTCCCACAAAGTGGCATCACAGATAGTTAGGGTGGTAAAATAGGCTTTTGGTGAATTGGCCTTCATCAGCCAGGGTATTGGGTTGTACAAGATGATGGTGAGGCTACATTTGAAGTACCTTGTTTAGTTTTAGTTGACTTTTGGTTAACTTTATAAAAAAGACTAGACTAAGTGGGACCAGTTGGGTCCCATGTTCACACATGAGGGCTGGTCCCCTAACTCAATATTCCACTCTCCACCAATTCCAATATTGTGGCCAGTGGGGGTAAGGGGATTCTGGAGCACTAGTATGTGTGTTGTGGCCGGAAGGGACTGGTTTCCAGAGGGCTAGTTTGGACATTGCAGGCTGAATGGATTCATGGGCTGGCAGCTCATTCACTCAGGGCTGGTGGGCCGGCAGCTCAGTCACCCAGGGCTGGTGGGCAGGCAGCTCAGTCACTCTGAGCTGGTGGGCTGGTTGCTCAGTCACTTAGAGCTGGTAGGCTGGCAGCTCAGTCACTCAGGGCTAGTGGGCTGGCAGCTCAGTCACGACTATTCCTTGAAATTCCATTTAAAGCAGAGTTTAGGCCACCAAATTCAATTTTACTTCGGAGTCACGTGAGTG
The DNA here is from genome assembly GCA_035221665.1 of Okamejei kenojei. Lineage (NCBI taxonomy): Eukaryota > Metazoa > Chordata > Chondrichthyes > Rajiformes > Rajidae > Okamejei > Okamejei kenojei. The sequence continues at coordinate 35,605,798 of CM069160.1, forward strand.
ATTCCGTGAAGAAGCCCCGCCAGTGCGCATGTGCGGCATTACATCAGACGCATGGTGCACCGACAGGCTGGAGAGCGCAGCTCCACCAGCGGTAAGTAAAACCCGCAGGTAAGTGTTTTAAAACTTTACTGCGGTTTACTTAGGTTCCGTAGGGCTGGTTGCAGGAACCAGCAGGAACAAATTCAGAATGAAAAAATTAGAAGTAAAAAACGTACCCGCGGGACCGCGGTTAGCGAGCTTACGCCGGCTCCAGTGACGCTGACTTCAGAGCCGCCGGCAGTTCAGCCAGTGGCAGCAACTCCGGTGCTTCAGAGCACTGTGGCCACTCCTGTCGGGAGGAAGGCCAAGAGTAAATTGTCCAGGCCTGTCGACTCTGATGTGTTAGGCCAGGAAGACTCCCCTCCTTCCAATAAAAAGGTTGGGGATGACTGGACAAGATGGAACACATAGATAAAATGATCAACCAGGAGGTGTTCCAGCCGGGGTTTTACACCCCCAGGGTTTCCCAGCAGAAACCTCTAGCAGAGGTCCGTATAGCAAAGAGCTGTACAGGCAGGAAGAGCAATATGCCTACGAGTCTGCATGGGGACCCATAACAGCAGCGCCTTTTTAAGGGCTGCATGATACCTCCCTTGAGCATGAGCCGGGAGAGCTAGGGCAGTATGACTCTGGCCCTGAAGTTGGTGATACTGCAGAAGAGCATGCACCAAAGCACATGAGCTATGCTCCAGGTGTGCCGGATGTGGCAAGCAAATTTGCCATACCGGCTGGAACTGGTGAACAGATGGATGAAAACCTGGCCGGCAATGTTAACTATACGGCCTCTCACCAGCTTCAGGACTCCATAATGGAGGAAACTTCACAGAGATATCAGACACCTGTTAACTGTGCATCGCTCAAAGTGCCCACAGTGAACCAGGCTATTTGTGGGCAAATGGGCGCATCATAAGGGCGCAGAAAGTCCTGAAAATGGTTGGAGCAGGAATAACGGCGTTTGGGCAAATGGTACATGGGTGCACCACTATCAAAAAACACAGCAGGATATGCTGGCCCTACTGTGTAATGCCCATTTTGAAAATTAATTATTCATGAAATAGCCATCAAGCCTACACTCAACCCACGGTCACAGCCTTGTGCAGATCCCCTAATATCCAGAAAAAGACCTGGATGATGAGGCAAAAACAATCGGCCTCATCAAAACTCATCCCGGGAGCAGGATGCCGCCTCGAAAACCATACCCTTTCAGACGGGCTATAGACGATAGTGCAGGTCAAGGACCAAGCCGGGCGACTCCAGCTACACGCCATTGGCACGCTCCAATGCGCACCCCAAACAGGGCCAGGAGACCGAGGAATCCAGCTAGCATGGTAGTACAAGTACTGGACTAGTCCAGGATATATCCTCTAGAGATCGGTCACCAACGGGGGTAGGTTGCAATCGTTCTATGATGAATGGTGCTGCATTACCTCACATCTATTCATACTGGACAGTATCCAGGCATCTCGAATCGAGTTTATCTCGGATGTGCATCCACCCGTACAAAATACACCTAGTCGGGTATTGGGTTTTCAAGACCAGAAACTCTACAGGTGGACGATGAAATTGGAATATTATTGCAAAAAGGGGGAATTAAAAGGACGGCATATCAGCCTCAACAATTTGTGTCCAATATATTTCCCAGACAAAAGAAGGATGGTGGGTGTCGAGTCATTCTGGACCTAACCCGACTTAACTCTTATGTCCAGTATAAACATTTTAAAGTGGAAATTTTCAGTATTGCTAAGCAATTGGTATCAAAAGGGTGTTATATGGCAACCATAGATCTGAAAGATACATATTATTCAGTACCAATTCATCACCAATTCTGTAGATACTTGAAATTTAGTTGGATGATACAGCTGTGGCAATTTATAGCGTTGCCCAATGGGTTAACCTCAGCCCTAGGTTATTTACAAAATTGTTGAAACCAGTATTAGGGCAACTCCGCATTCAGAATCGCATTGTAATGGCATACTTGGATGATGTTCTGATCATAGGCAAAACTCGGGAATCAGCTGAGGAATCGGGTTCTGTTACCAAATACCTGTTTGAGAGGTTAGGTTCCTCATCCTTTCAACTAAATCCAAATTATTACCATCTAGAATGATTGACTATTTGGGGTTCATCATTGATTCAACTAACATGTCAGTGACTTTGCCTATGGCCAAAACTGTGGAAATTATGGAGGCCTGTTGCAATCCGGTAGATGAACAACAACCCTCCATCCGATGAGTAGCCAGTATTATTGGTAAATTAGTGGCGGTTTTCCCTGGAGTGCAGTTCGGACCTCTGCACTATCAGAATGTGCAACGAGCTAAAGAACAAGCACTGAAAGAACATGCAGGTCATTTCAATGGACCAATGCAGTTTCCAGCCAAAGCTATCGCCGAGTTGCAATGGTGGATAACTAATGTCTCACGATGTACTAGAGACATTCTGACTCAACAACCTTCAGTTTTTACAAACTGATGTGAGTGCTTCAGGATGGGGAGCCGCTGATACTGAGCCTAGCTGTGGCGGCAGATGAAGTGTGCAAGAGGCATTAATCCTGGAGAGGCATGAGATAAACTACATAGAATTGCTGGGTGCATTCTATGGCCTAAAAGCATACTTCTCAACAATGCATGATTTACATGTTCAGCTTCAGATTGACAATACCACAGCTGTTGCATATATCAATCACATGGGTGGAATTAGGTAATTATCATGTGACAATCTGGCTAACCTCATCTGGCACTGGTGCATTACGAGAAACATCTGGGTCTCAGAGATCTACCTACCAGGTAGAGATAACATGAAAGTGGCAGACACCAGGTCACGTAAATTCAATGACAATACAGAATGGATGCTGAATCCAAAAGTTTTCAAAATGATTGTCAGCCGGTATGGATTGCCAGACATAGATCTGTTGCATCCAGGTTAAATAACCAGTTACCTAAATAGGCCTCATGGGAACCGGATCTAGGGGCAGTAGCGGTGGATGCATTCTCGCTACATTGGGGACGTACATTCTTTTATGCTTTATTCCCCATTCTGCCTCATCAGTCAATGTCTCACCAAAATAGAGCACGACTCCACTTTAGGTGTTTTGGTAGTTCCTCACTGGCCCACACAGCCATGGTTCCCATCGGTCCTGAGACTGATGACACAGCCATTCATGACTATCCCCAAATGCAGTAAATTGTTGGTTCACCCTGTGACAGGAGAGAGTCACCCTTTACATGGTCGTATTAATCTGTTGATTTGCATATTCTGACCAGACAGTTCCAGGGACTCGAACCATCGAGTAGGACCGTGGATGTGATTACGGCTGCCTGGACTAAAAAACAAGATGTATCTCATATTAAGAAATGGGAGATGTTCTGTTTACAGTCAAATATATCTTATCATACTGCAGGCATACCGGATGTATTGGATTTCCTTGCTACATTGCATTTTGACGAGCAGTTGAGTTATAGTGCCATTAATAGTGCTCGAAGTGCTTTGTCCTCCTATTTAAAGCAACGATCGGGAGAACACTCTGTCGGATCTTATCCATTGGTTGCCCAATTCATGAGAGGTATTTTAACAAAAACTCTCCCAGACCTAGATATATGGAAATCTAGAATGTGAGCATAGTTCTCACACTGGTTCGGCAATGGGCTCCAATTACATCTCTGTCTTTCAAGGAGTTAACGCTCAAAGTGGTCATGCTCATGGCTCTAGTGTCAGCGCAACGGGTTCAGGCATTGCAAAAGCTACGACTGGACAGCATGCATTCTTCTGTAGATAATATTACGTTTTATGTATATGATCTAATCAAACAAAGCAGGCCGGGGACGGCTGGAACCAAAATAAGCTTTAAAGCATACCCCATTGACCTGAGTATGTGTAGTTACGCACCTGAGCCAATATATCAAGGTCCCCAAGAGTCTCAGAGGCTCTGAAACAGCGATGCTCATCAGCCACAAAAAACCTCATAGAAAGGTGTCAGTACAAACTATTTCCAGATGGCCGAAACAGGGTTTGGATTATGCTGGAGTGGACACTGATGTGTTTAAATCTCACTCCACCAGGGCGGCGTCAACGTCCGCAGCAAAGGCGCAGGACGTGCCTTTAGACCAAATCCTCGTCGCAGGATGGTTCAGTGAAGGAACCTTTTCACGAATTTATGATAAACCTGTCCTCGCAATGGCAGGATTTGAGAATGCTGTTTTGGGTTCTGTTTGAGTTCTCCTTTGTAATTTCCCCTGGGAGAGAGGGGTTATTACTGTTCTTTTGTGAACCCAGCTATATGGGCACCCATGAGTCCTTCCATGAGGGGGCAGTAGGTTCATTATCAGCACGTCCTCAAATTCGTGGCAGCTACAATCACTGCATTTGGCACCATGGTCCGAGGGACCATGTTAACTCAGTTACAAAAAGACATGTTGGGTATGATCTGTAACGTCTTTTTCAAGATCAATTGCATTCGGAAAATTGCCATCAGGCCGACCCTGAACCAAAAATTTGCTGCGCTCTGTAAGGCGACCAACGTCCAATTGCCTGAACTCTTCTTTGGTTCTGATCTCGTAAAACAAATTCGGGATATTGACGAGGAGATGAAAACCATTGGGCTAATGAAGCTGGCCACAGCTAGCCAGTTTATTCGGAAGCCAGGGGCCGTTTACCGGAGGTCGGATCCAGGTGCTGGGCCCAGCAGAGGGAGGCCAGGGTGGCAACGAGGGTATCCACCACGTCAGGTTGCCTATAACCCCAACACAGCCAGACAACAGTCTTCCAAACCACCGGCAGAGGCACAGGGACTTTGTGTTCAGGTTACAAATTCTGGTGTATTGGAGGTTGATTACAATTGTTTTATAAGCAATGGTGCTGTATAACGTCTGATATGTTTATACTAAATACTGTGTCGGGGTCCACCATTGAGTTTATCTCAGGGATAGATCCACCTCACCAGCATAAGCCTTGTAAAGTGTTGGTGTTTTCTGTTCAGGAGACTGAGCAAGTCAATGTGGAGATTCAGAATTTGTCCCGTAAAGGTGTGATTGAAAAAGATATGGCCATCATTGATTTACAAGATGCTTATTATTCAGTTCCAATTCAGGTTGATTATCACAGGAACTTGAAATTTAATTGGATGGGACAGCTGTGGCAATATAGAGCATTGCCTAATGGATTAAGTTCTGCACCTAGGTTATTTACTAAATTGGTGAAACCTGTGCTGGGGCAACTGAGGGCCCACAATCACATTGTCATGGCCTATTTAGATGATATCTTTATTGTCGGCCACAATAAAGTCAGCTGAAGACTCGGTTACAGCAACCAACAATCTCTTTGAATCATTGGGATTTTTGGTCCATCCACTTAAGTCCAAGTTACAGCCAACCCAACAGATTGAGTATTTGGCTTCTTGATTCAATTAATGACAGTTACATTACCAGCAGCCAAGGTACTAGATATTGTTAATGTCTCTATTGGTATTACACAAAAACCTTTATCCTTCCATCTGAGACGTTGCAAAGGTCATTGGGAAATTGGTAGCAGCCTTTCCTGCAGTACAGTTCGGGCCTTTGCATTATCAACATTTGCAAAGAGCAAGAGCACAAGCATTGAAACACAATGCAGGCCATTTTGATCGGGTTATGCAGTTACCCACCACGGCTCTGGCGGAATTGCAGTGGTGGATTGTTCATGTTAGCCAAGCCACCAATCACATTTTGGTGGGCGAACCTTCAGTGATTTTACAGACTGATGTTAACGCTCTCGGATGGGGGGCTACAGACACAGAGACTAGCTGTGGGGGTAGATGGACTGAACAAGAGGACTTGCTTCTTCACACACATGGTATTAATTATCTCGAATTATTGGGTGCTTTTTATGGGTTAAATGCATATTTCTCCACAATGTCTGATTTACACGTTCAACTCCAGATTGATAACACCACAGCTGTGGCATATATTAATCATATGGGAGGAGCTAGATCTGTGTTATGCGATAACTTGGCTAATACTATCTGGCATTGGTGTATTTCACAGGACATCTGGCTTTCGGCCATCTATCTACCAGGTAGAGATAATGTGGTAGTAGAGCTTAGGTCAAGAAAGTTTAATGACAATATAGAATGGATGTTGAATGTCAGCATATTTCAAACCATTGTTACTAGATTTGATTGCCAGATGTTGATCTCTTTGCATCCCGACTGAATCACCAGTTGCCGAAATATGTCTCCTGGGAGCCAGATCTAGGTGCAGTAGCTGTGGATGCGTTCTCGTTACACTGGGGCACTCATTCTTTTATGCGTTTCCTCCATTCTGCCTGATTGCGAAATGTCTCACCAAAATAGAGCGTGACTCCGCCACAGGTGTTTTGGTGGTCCCAGATTGGCCAACACAATCATGGTTCCCATTGGTACTGAGAATGATGGCACAGCCATTCACGAGGATTCCCAGTGGCAGTAATTTGTTGGTGCATCCGTTTACAGGAGAAAGTCACCCATTACATGACCGTATCAATTTGTTGGTCTGCAGGTTCTGACCAGACCATTCCAAGGGCTTGGATTATCAAACAGGACCATGGAGGTTATGACTGCAGGCTGGAGAACTAGCACTAAAAGGTCAGGAAACAGGAAGGAATCAAGGTCAGGAAGGTCAGGAATCAAGGTGACGTTTAAAGCATATCCTGTTGACCAACTGTTATGTGTAGTTAAAACATTTAACCCAATATATTGCGTTAACAAGGAGTCTGAGAGGTTCTGAGACAAGATTGCTCATTAGTCACAAAAAGCCATATAAGCAAGTGTCAGTACAAACTATTTCTAGATGGTTGAAACAGGGTCTCAGTTCTGCGGGAATCGACACTGGTGAGTTTAAATCTCACTCCACCAGGGCGGCGTCTACATCCGCGGCGAAGGCTCAGGACGTGCCGCTAGATCAAATCCTCGCGGCCGCAGGGTGGTCTAGAGAGTCAACTTTTTCTCGTTTTTATGATAAACCTGTTCAGGCAGTGCCACGTTTTGGGCCTACTGTTTTGGGTTCCATTTAATTTTATTGCTTTGTTTATATCAATTATTGTTTGTAATTTCCCCCTGGGACAGAGGGGTCATTACTCTGTTTGTTATTATTAAAATCATTATTGAATTATTCATGCAATGTTCAATACCTTCTTTATTTTACTACTGTGTCAACCGAAGCAGCTTGTCGTATGGAGTGCACCTGCGGCATGCAAACACAGAGCTTTGAAATCTTCACGTAGTCACTCACGTGACTCCGAAGTAAAATAGTAAGATTAAACGAGAACTTACTAGTTCGAAGTTTAATCATTAATTTATGAGGAGTGATATTTGAGGGATTACGTGCCCTCCGCTCCCACCGTAATAATCTAAGAGATCATCTGGTAGTTCTAGTTTTCTATGAGCCTTACTATGTTACTTTGGCTATTTGTTTTCTGTGTTTTCACGCCGCTGCTTTGAAGAATGACGCGCATGCGCCTGGCGGGGCTTCTTCACGTAATCCCTCAACGTCACTCCTCATAAAATAAGGATCAAACTTCAAACTGGTGAGTTCTCATTTAATCTGACTAATTCACAGCATTCCAAGCAGAGTGCAGGCCAGCAAATTCAATTTCAAAGTATTCCAAGCATAGTGCAGCACACCAAAGTCAATTTCACAGCATTTCAAGCAGATTGCAGCCCACCAAATTCAATTTCACAGCATTCCAATCAGAGTGCAGGCCACCAAATTCAATTTCACAGCATTCCAAGCAGAGCGCAGGCTATCAAATTCAATTTCACAGCATTCCAAGCAAAGTGCAGTGCACCAAATTCAATTTCACAGCATTCCAAGCAGAGCGCAGTCCACCAAATTCAATTTCTCAGCATTGGAAGGACGGTGCAGGCTACCATATTCAATTTCCAGCATTTCAAGCAGAGTGCAGGCCACCATATTGAATTTCACAGCATTTCAAGCAAAGTGCAGGCCACCATATTGAATTTCACAGCATTTCAAGCAAAGTGCAGGCCACCAAATTCAATTTCACTGCATTTTAAGCAGAGTGCAGGCTACCAAATTCAATTTCACAGCGTTGCATGCAGAGTGCAAGCCACCAAATTGCCAAACAACTCATTGCATTGTCATTAAGGGCTAACAAATCATTTATTGCAAGTGCATTGCAGACTCACAGTTCAGTTGATTCACAGCTTAGAATCACTGCTGTGGACTCTCCCTCGTGATCTTCCAGAGCGAATGACTCATGTCCAGGCATCTGGTGTTTTACAGTCCTGCCCCCCCCCACCCACCGGAAGGGGCGTTATCTTCATCGTGGTGATTGACAGGCGAGAGTACCAATCAGCTGATCTCAAGATTTTTTATGACTATGACTCCAAGAGTCATAGTAGGTAGTTGAGGCCAGTTCATTGGTTATATTTAAGAGGGAGTTCGATGTGGACCTTGTGGCTAAAGGGATCAGGGGGTATGGGGAGAAGGCAGGTACAGGATACTGAGTTGGATGATCAGCCATGATCATATTGAATAACAGTGCAGGCTCGAAGGACCGAATGGCCTACTCCTGCACCATTTTCTATGTTTCTATGTCTATGTTTCTAAGACTAAGTGCTTTTTCAAGGGTGGAAATGTCAAAGACTAGAGGGCATGGCTTTGTGAGAGAGACAAAGTTAAAGGGAAGGTTGTTTACACAGAGAATGGTGGGTACCTGGAACGCATTGGCGAGGGTGATGGTGGAGGCAGGCATGATAGGGGCAATTAAGAGTCTTTTGGATGACTTCCGGTGGCGTCAATGGTGGGGTGAGGGACGTCGCTGTTTCGCTCTGCTCCCGAAGAATGTTTTAATGTGCTAAAATAACAGTTGGAAGACGGGAGAGTTCTGAAAATAACTACCGGAGCTGCTATTTAATTGTGTGTTATCAGAAATCCTGCTGATAACAGAGAATAATTGCAGTTTTAAATGAAAAGACAGAAACCTCGCCAGAAGCCTGCGAAAGCCGCTTCAAAACCTGCTACAAGAACCTATTTGAAAAAAACTGAAGAAACTCCTCAATCCCCTCAAACATCAGCTAGAAACTCAGAAGAAGAAGTTGATTCCCGAAATCCTTCTACAGAATTGCCTTTAATGGAGGAACAAATGGAACATCTGGAAAAGTCAGTATTAGCTTCAGTCACTGAAGTTATTTCAAAACTGATACGAGAGGAGAACCTCGTGCTGGACAAAAGCCTCTCTGAAAAAATTAAACAAGGTAATGATACCCTGATGGGGAAAATTGATGACTTAACCAAACGTGTGGTCGAAGTTGAGGAGGATTTAAACAAAAAAATTAAGCGGGTTGATAAGGATTGTAATAAAAAACTGGATACAATGCTAAAATCTACTGAGGTGGCTATGGAAGGAATGGACAATACGATAACTGAGATAGCTAAGGAGATAAAGAGACTAAAACAGGAACAAGAAAAATATTGGGGGGTGCTTGCTAAAATGAAGTATAAATGCACGGACTTGGAGGCAAGATCAAGGAGACAAAATTTGAGGATAATTGGATTAAAAGAAGGAAAGGAGATTGGACAAAATTTTCAGGAGTTTGCTGCCAATTTACTCAAACAAGTGCTTAAGCTGCCTGAAGCCCCGAGAATAGATATGGCTCACTGGGTCCGACGTAAGGCTCAAGCAAGCTTAACTGCCCCCCCAAGACAGATTATTTTGAAATTCTATGACATTCCAACCCTGGAAGGAATTATGAAAAAGATTCCACATGGTGTGAATTTGATGTTTGGAGAAGACAAACTAAGATTCTTCCGTGATTTTCCAGCTGAAGTCATGGAAAAGAGGAATAAGTTTACAAACACGAGAAGGCTACTGAAAGAGGTCTCGGGAGTAAGATATGGGATAGTGTACCCCGCTAAATTGAGAATTTCTTATAACCATGTTGAACGTGCATTCACGGATCCAGAAGAGGCATTTAAATATGCACAAAGTATTACAAAGGAGGTCTACTGATCGTTAGGAGTTGGTCTCCTACAATAACATCGAGGAGAAACGACAAAGAAAGGATTGTGTCTCTTTTTTTTTTAACATACAAAAAAGACTGCTCTTGTTAAAATGGCGTACCTTCCTCGAGGCACTGTCTAGACTTTTTATCTTCGGAATGTTAATTCAAGGTCGGATTTTAAGTTTCATTTCAACAAAGGACTGACAAAGAAGATAAACTGTGGCGGGGAAAATAAATTGAGAAAATAGTGTAATATAGAATATGATTTAAGAAACATATAATTACATACTAACATAAAATATAATTAATAAAATTGGGTAGTATTAATAACATATTAACACATTTTATGCGTACAGTAGACTTAGTCTAGATTGCGAGTAAAGGGGCGGGAGGAGACTTAGATACTTGGAAGTTATCCAAGGGTCTGAATCTGGTTAACCCCTTGGGACCTGCTGTTGTCTGATACAAAAGTATGAGACTTAATGGTAATAAATCTAGGCATATTGATAGATTTGGATATATAATTAACATAATTACTGTTATATCTAAGTACATAATTAATGTTGGAAACTATTTTTATTTTGTCTTTCCTCTTGGAAGATAAATTTCTAATCTAGCTATTGGAGTATGTTTTATTATATATATAGATATATATATATATATAAATTTTGAACTTTGTATCGCTCTCTCTTCCAATTAATAATAATTGGTCAAGGGGGCAGAGCGAAACATATAAAAACATCTACGGAAGTCAATAACAATTTTTCTACCACCTGTTGGTGGCTTGTTTTTAATTATAATATCTTTATTTTTGGATATTATAATATCACTTTTTGTTTGTTAATTATCTTTTCACGACTCTACACTTTCTGGTCTTTTTCAAGGTTTATTCTGAAGGGGAGATGCGAACAAAACTTAACAGCTGGGGATGATCATCCTTCATCTGGAGTTATAAGGTTCTTGGTTGCACCATATGAAGTAAAGGTATTAACATGATTCATAATGCAAGACGATAAACAAAAGAAAACTGGAGGAATCACGTTCTGTAGTTGGAATATAAGGGGCGCTAACGAACCAATTAAAAGGGGTAAGATCTTTGCCCAATTAAAAGCCTTAAAAAGTGACATTACTTTTTTACAAGAGACGCATCTGAAATATCAAACACAGATAAGATTGAAGGCAAATTGGATTGGGCAAACATACTACTCTTCATTTACTTCTAAATCTAGAGGCACGGCTATTATCATTCGTAAAGGTATACCATTTAAATTAAAGAATACTATAGCAGATAAAGAGGGAGGTACGTCATAGTTACGGGAGAAATTTATTCTACTCCACTTACTCTGATAAATATTTATGCTCCTAATTTTGACAACCCCCAATTTTTTAGTAAAATTTTGGATATAATTTCAGAACTTAATCATCAAAATGTGATAATAGGGGGAGATTTGAATTGTGTTTTAGATCCATATTTGGATAAATCAGCAAAACAAAAAAGGACTAACATAAAATCTAAAACGAGTGAACTCCTAAATACATACATGAAAAATACTAATATAACAGATGTATGGAGGATCGCTAACCCAGTAAGTAGGGAATATTCATTTTATTCAACAGTACATAAAACATATTCATGAATTGATTATTTCTTAGTGGACACAAAACTAATTCCATATACATATAATTCTAAATATCATAATAGTATCATTTCTGATCATTCCCCGTTAACTTTGTTTTTTAAATTAGAAGGAATGCCCAATAAAAATACGTTTTGGAGGTTTAACCCCCAAATTTTAAATAACTCACAAGGTTGCACATATTTAAAAGAGCAGATGAGATTCTTCTTTGAGACAAATGATACACCAGATATTTCACCCTCTTTATTATGGGAAACTTTTAAGGCATTTATTAGAGGAATTATAATCTCATATCAAGCTTTCCAAAATAAAAAGAATAATACTGAACAATTGCAGTTAGAACAAGAAATTAGACAATTAGATTTAGAAAGTGCCAAAGAACCAACTATAGATAAACATAATAAAATAATAATACTAAAATATAAATTAAATAAAATTTTATCGGCCAGAATAATGAGATTAGTTCAAATTACAAAACAAGAAAACTTTGAATTTGGTGATAAACCTCATAAACACCTAGCACGCCAACTGAAAAAAAGGGAGACAGAAAATACAATTTCTAAAATTACATCAGACAAAGGGGAATTACTAACACTACCTAAAGATATTAATAAAAGATTTGCTAAATTTTATCAAAACTTATATACATCGAAAACCTCTGCAAATAATACTCAAATTGCAAATTTCTTAGATAACTGTAATCTTCCAAAATTAAATATGGTGGTACAAGAGGCATTAGGAGCTCAGATTACACTACAGGAAATAGAATAAACAATTTGTTCGTTGAAGAATGGCAAAATCCCAGGACCAGATGGCTTTAGTAATAAATTCTATAAAAGATTCTACGAGATAATTTCTCCATGGTTGCAAGATTTATATACATACATTTTTAAAGAAAATAAACTACCAGAAACACTAACTGAATCAACTATTACACTTATACCAAAAAAGGATAAAGATCTAGAAGACCCAGGCTCATATAGAGCTATTGCACTCCTAAATACAGACCAAAAAATACTAACGAAGACCCTAGCGAGAAGATTGAGTAAATATGTTAGTAAACTAATAAATCCGGACCAAACAGGGTTCATACCAAAGAGATACTCATTTAACAATTTGAGACGGTTGTCTAATATAATGTACTCGCATAATACTGAAGAAGAACTAGCAATTATTTCACTGGATGCAGAAAAAGCTTTTGATCAAGTAGTATGGCAATATTTATTCAAAGTATTGCAAACATTTAATATGGGAGATAATTTTATTTCATGGGTAAAACTATTATATGATAAGCCGACGGCTAGAATACTGACTAATAATATATTATCCCCGAAAGTCCACTTAGCAAGGGGCAATAGGCAGGGGTGCGCATTATCGCCCCTGCTTTTTGCACTAGTGATAGAGCCTTTAGCTGAAAGTATAAGAAGCCATCCGAACATTCATGGGTATATTACCAAACACTCAAATAATAAAATTTCATTATATGCAGACGACATATTATTATATATTATAAATTCGCAAATTAGCATACCAAATATACTAAATTTAATAGAGGAATTTGGTTCTTTTTCAGGATATAGAATAAATTGGAACAAAAGCGAAATTATGACGATAAAACCTCAAGAGTCGACACATCTGTTGAAATTCCCTTTTAGAATTACAACAGAAAAATGTAAATATTTGGGCATCCAAATTACTAGGAACTATAAATCATTACTCAATGCAAACTATATGCCTTTATTAACTAAATTAAATGGGCTGATTAAATTTTGGAAGACACTGCCGATGTCATTAATAGGCAGAATAAACGCGATAAAAATGATCTTCTTACCACAAATATTGTACCTATTTCAATCAATACCAATATACACACCTAAAAAAATTCTTCAAAAAATTAGATTCTGATATTATAAACTTCATATGGGATTATAAATCACACAGAATTAAAAAAAAACACTTGTGTAAATCTAAAGAATCAGGGGGACTGACACTCCCTAACTTGTATTATTATTGGGCTGTGAATATTAAAAATATAATCTACTGGTTGGACAGTTCTGCCCAACAGGTAGATTGGATAAGAATGGAGAAAGAGGATTGTTCCCCTTATAATATAGGAGCGATCCTTCTTTCCCCGATAAAACTGAACAATGTAATATACAAGAAGAATCCAATTATTCATAGTATAATACGAATTTGGAAACAAATAAAATTAACTTTAAAATTAAGAAAATTATCGCTTCTTTCTCCAATAGCTAATAATCCTTCATTCAAACCATCCATTATTGATAAAACGTTTACCCATTGGGAAAGAATAGGAATTAAAATGATGGGAGATATGTATGAAATGGGAAAACTTTTATCATTCCAACAATTACAACTAAAATATAATTTCAAAAGTAATCAATATTTCAAATACCTTCAAATTCAAGATTATTTGAAAAAGTATATACAAGGATATCAAACTTTAACCCCAGATCTACTGGAGGAAGGAATGAATAGAAAGGCAGAATCAAGCAATTTAATATCTTACTTATATAATATAATTCTAAATATAGAAACACCAACGACAGAAGCAATTAGAAGAGACTGGGAACAAGAGTTATCGATAGATAGATGGGATAAAAATGTATTATATGTAAACAAATGTTCAATGAATGTAAGACATAACCTAATTCAATTAAAAATTTTACATAGATTATATTATTCGAAAACAAGACTGAATAAAATATTTTCAAATGTTTCCCCCATCTGCGACAAATGTCTAACTCAAAATGCCACTATAGCACATTCCTTTGTCTCTTGTGCAAAACTGTATACATTTTGGAATGAAATTTTTGGAATTTTTACAAAACTATTTAACACAAAATTGAACCCCAATACCGAATTGATTATCTTTGGATCAATGGAAGATGGAAGTAAACTAACTATATTCCAAGAAGCTTTTCTTAATTATGGTCTAATAACAGCGAAGAAACGTATACTTAAATTTTGGAAAAACGCACCTACGCCAACATTTAAAATGTGGATCTCAAACATGTCTGAAATGCTACATCTTGAAGAAATGAGATTCCTCTTACTAGACAAAGTAGACCAATTCTTAAAGATTTGGTCTCCGTTTATCAACTTTATACAAGCATATGGTGCAACATGACATAACCTTAGAAATTAAATGGTTCAGAACTGGGTGACGAATGGGCAAAAATATGAGATAGGTAGATCTCTCCTAATCTCTCTTTTCTTTTTACTTTTTCCTTTTCTTTCAATCTTTTAACTTCTCACCTCTGTCCTTTATTTTTTTTTACTTTCTGTTTCTACTTGCTTGTCTATCTATTCCGACAGTCTTTATTTCTCTTTTTTCTCACTGTTTTTTTTATTATTGCACTAAAAGTATGAAGTTGTACAAGAATGAAAATATGTATTTATGTATTATGTATTAGGTACTTAAGTACCAGACTACTGTACTTACTTCTAACAAAAATAAACAAACAAAAAAAAAAAAAAAAAAGAGTCTTTTGGATAGGCACATGGATATGCAAGGAATCAAGGGAAATGGATCACGTTCAAACATAGATTAGTTTAACTTGGTATCATCTTCAGCAAGGACATTGTGGACTGAAGGGCCTATTCATGTGCAATATTATTTAGTTTAGAGGTACAGCGTGGAAACAGGCCCTTCGGCCCACCAAGTCGATGCTGAACATTGATCACCCATACACTAGTTCTATGTTATCGCATCCTATACACTAGGAGCAAATTACAGAAACCAATTGACTTACAAAACCTGCGAGCCTTTGGAATGTGGGAGGAAACCGTAGCATCTGGAGAAAACCCGTGATCACCGGGAGAATGTACCAATTCAGCACAGATAGCACCCGTAGTCAGGGTCGAGGCCAGGTCTCTGGCGCTGTGAGGCAGCAGCTCTACCACTGCACCACCGTGCTGCCACTGTCTTTTATATTCTGTAAATCTGAGAACTCAGTACAAGCCGCATGACAGTTATAAATTAAACCAGGTATGTCAGAATCCATAGTATTGAATATTACAGAATGGGACAGAAAATATAAAACTGTATGTTGAGATCAGGTGTAATTGTTTTTCACTCCTTGTGCTCAGGTTGCCACGAGCCTTTGAACCAATTGGTTTAAATTGGTTTGCTGAAGGATTATCAATTCCATTTTAATGGTTCACAGGATCAAAGGTCAGTTTATTGTCACATGTATCAATTAAGGTTCAGTGAAACTCGAATTACCAGAATTCCAAAAAGGAAAATATAATATAGCAACAAATGGGAAGAAGCAGGAATGGATCTCCAAAGAATACTTGTTGGGTTACATCGAGACATGCTGCCATTGATACACACGTACTCGATCCTATTACAGCAATGATAAGACCTCATTTATCAGATGATGAAGGTAGATGGAAGCACCAATTGCCAATGAGAGACTTCCAGGACAGTTTTTAATTTCCTAATTTTCAAGATATCGAAAGCTGACATGTTCACCGGCATGGAGTAAACAAAGCTATTTTGTTTTTTTATGCTAGAAAGATGAATAGTGGAAATGTCACAATAAAGATTGTAAGAAAAAGTATAGATTTATGAACAGCGCACATTGTTGCAGATCTAGACTGAGCTTAGGAACTTTGGTGCAGCAGGGCTCTATTTTAATAAACAAAAGGCAAATGGCGCACATATTAAAACCAGGCTAGTTCCATGAGCATTATTTTCAAACCAGCACCTCTCCCCATGAAATACTGATGCAAAAGCAAGAGGAATGTTGCGTGACTGGTTTTCTAGCCAACAGCGCACACCTTGTGATGAGATGCAACATTTATTCTTGTGCCACATTGTGATTAATCACATTGACAAAAGATGGGTGGAGCCTTGGTTTCAGAAGACAAGATTTGGTTCTGTCAGTTCCATGAAAAATAGATATGCATATTTCAGAAACTATATTTTGCTTATTACTGTTTTTTTAACACCAATTTTTGTTCCAACATGTTGTATGGATAAACAATGCATGACTTGTTTTGAAGTAGACGCAAGTTTGCAAATATCACTACTTTACTATGCGTACCACTTTAACTCTTGTGTCGGTCGATGGGATCTCTCTGTTTCTGCAATTTGCTTCAGGTCTGCCAGACATGCTATATGGATGTTGGTATCAGTCTACACTCACAGGTGGACTGTCAGCTGAGGAAGGCATCAGGAAATTCTCAGGGGCTGACATTGCCTGGTAACTTGAGAGAGCAAACCAGATACTGCACAAATTCAGACTGCACCTCAGAAAGAGTTTGTAATTACTGTTTAACATTAATCTCTCATCTTTTCATCCAGTGTGATAGAATCATAGAAGGAATCTTTTCACCCCATATGTCAGGAGTATGTTTGCATAGAAAGAGTCTTTTAAGTCCATGTGCCAGGAGTGTGTGGGCACCTGAACAGTACAATTACATGCATTTTGTCTATGTCTGCATTTGTAAGTCAGCAACTCCACCGCTGCGCCACCGTGCCAATTCCGTACTTAGTAGTTGCTTTCTTAATAGTTGACGCATTCTCCTTCCACATCTTCACCTCTTATTGCCACTATCTTCAGCACTCAACACCCATCACCTTCCGCCACCTCTGGTGCACACGCTCCTGTACTATACTCTCTCCACCCACCTCCCCCTAATCACTAATTTGTCTGCACATTTTCAGCTCAGTCCAAGCCATCTTAGTTCAACCATTGGCTCCCAATTCTCATCCAACCACCCTCAACCTGTGTTCCCAAGCCCAACTAATTCCACTCTAGCCCTCCAGCAGGTACACTGGGACATTGCTGGTGGGTGCCATAGGGGAATTGGATTGGGAAGGAAGTTTGAGCCTTGCATACAACTAACCGACTCATTTTCACAGTATTGTTTTAATGTGGAGACACCAAATGCAGCAGATGCTGGAATCTTGAGCTAAAAAACAAATGTTATAGGAACTCATTGGGCCAGGAAGCACCTGTGGAAAGAAATGGACAGATGACTTTGACAAGAAAGGAAGTTTGTGGAGTGCCTTCTTGATGGATCTTTAGAGCAGCTTGTGTTGGAGCCTACCAGGGAGAAGGCAATTCTGGATTTAGTCTTATGTAATGAACCGGATTTGATAAAGGAACTTGAGGTTAAGGAGCCATTAGGATGTAGTGACCATAATATTGTCAGGTTTAAGCTACAATTGGAGAGGGAGAAGGGTAGATCGGAGGTGTCAGTGTCACAGTTGAATAATGGGGACTAAGGAGCCATGAGGGAGGAGCTGGCCAAAGTTGACTGGAAAGATACCCGAGCAGGGATGACAGTGGATCAACAATGGCAGGTATTTCTCGGAAAAATGGCAGGTATTTCGAGGTGCAGGATCAGTTCATTTAGGGCATATCCCCCAGGATAAATCCCCAGGGCCCGATGGTCTGCATCCCAGGGTACTTAGGCAAGTGGCTCTGGAAATCATGGATGCATTGGTGATAATTTTCCATTGTTCTATAGATTCAGGATCAGTTCCTGTGGATTGGACGGTAGCTAATGTTATCCCACCTTTTAAGAAAGGCAAATCTTATCCCACTATTTAAGACTCAGATATAAAAGATGAAATAGTGGCTTATTTGGATAGCAGTAGCAGGATCGGTCCGAGTCAGCATGGATTTACGGAGGGGATATCATGTTTGACTAATCTTCTGGAATTTTTTGAGGATGCAACTGGGAAAATGGACAAGGGAGAGCCAGTGGATGTAGTGTACCTGGACTTTCAGAAAGCATTTGATAAGGTCCCACATAGGAGATTAGTGGGCAAACTTAGGGCACATGGTATTGGGGGTAGAGTGCTGACATGGATAGAAAATTGGTTGGCAGACAGGAAACAAAGAGTAGGAATATTATGGGTCCCTTTCAGAATTGCAGGCAGTGAATAGTAGGGTACCGCAAGGCTTGGTGCTGGCACCGCAGCTATTTACAATATACTTCAATGATTTGGATGAAGGGATTCAAAGTAACATTAGCAAATTTGCAGATGACACAAAGTTGAGTGGCAGTTTGAACTATGAGGAGGATGCTATGTGAATGCAGGGTGAATTGGACAGCTTGGGCATATGCGTGGCAGATGAAATTTAATGCGGATAAATGTGAGGTTATCCGCTTTGGTATCAAAAACCGGAAGGCAGATCACTATCTGAATGGTGTCACGTTGGGAAAAGGAGAATTACAACGGGATCTGGGGGCTCCTTGTTCATCAGTCTATGAAAGTAAGCATGCAGGTACCGCAGGCATTGAAGAAGGCGAGTGGCATGTTGGCCTTTATAACAAGAGGATTCGAGTATAGGAGCAAAGAGGTCTTTCTGCAGTTGTACAGGGCCCTAGTGAGACCACACCTGGAGTATTGTGTGCAGTTTTGGTCCCCTATTTTGAGGAAGGGCATTCTTGCTATTGAAGGAGTGCAGCATAGGTTTACAAGGTTAATTCCCGGGATGGAGGGATTGACATGTGCTGAGAGAATGGAGCGACTGGGCTTGTACACTCTGGACTTTAGAAGCATGAGAGGGGATCTTATTGAAACAAATAAGATTGTTAAGGGTTTGGACACGCTAGAGGCAGGAAACATGTTCCTGATGTTGGGGGATTCCAGAACCAGGGGCCACAGTTTAAGAATAAGAATAAGAATAAGCCATTTAGAATGGAGACGAGGAAACACTTTCCTCACAGAGAGTTGTGAGTCTGTGGAATTCTCTGCCTCAGAGGGTGGTGGAGGCCGGTTCTCTGGATACTTTTAAGGGAGAGCTTGATAGGGCTCTTTAAGATAGCGGAGTCAGGGGATATGGGGAGAAGGCAGGAACGGGGTACTGATTGGGGATGATCAGCCATGATCACAGTGAATGGCGGTGCTGGCTCGAAGGGCCGAATGGGCTACACCTCCTGTTGTCTATTGTCTATTGTCTATTCTCATTGTCCACTCTTACCATTTCTCTAGAGTGAATACAATTGAATTAAATTGAATTGAATTTCTTTATTTGTCATTCAAAAACAAATTTGAACAAAATTCAGTTACCGTGTAGTGATAACAATAAAAATCGAATGAATGAATGAATGAATAAGTTTATTGTCCAAGTATTCACATACAAGGAATTTGCCTTGGTGCTCTGCCCGCAAGTGACAACATGACATACAGTCTTCCTTTGTAAATGAAACATAAACCAAAGGAATAGCTAGATCTCAAGCCGGGTGTTGAGCAGCCAGGTTGTTGTCTCTGCGTCAATGTCTGCCAGGCCCTGAGCTCCATTTGGTGGGTGGTAGAGCGGGCACCCAGAGATGACATGGTTGGCTGTCTGTTGTTCTGCTCCACATTCACAGGCTGGGCTCTGGCGGAGCCCCCATCTCCACATGCCAACTCCAGTGCAAAGTCTGTAGAGATTCACCCATGCTCCTTTGGGGAGTTCAGACCCTGTACAGCTTTTATCTGTTGAAGAGATGTCACTGTGTAATGTAGATGAGGTTGCCCGCCAAGCGGGAGTGGCTGAATCTGAACTGTAACTCCAACACCAGACGCCGCTGCAGTGGGGCCCGCTCCCCTCGCCTCCCCCCACCGCCGGGGCCCAAGCCATCTTCCCCCCATGCCACCCCAGCTGGGCCCACGCCTCCCCCGCTGGGCCACGTCACCCCTGCTGGGCTCACGCCACCCCCGCTGGGCCCACACCATTGTGTGTATAAAGGGGTTTACCTTTGCCTCAAGTTCACCAGTCTTTCCCCATGATAAAATCATAGGAGAAATACTTGTTGAGGACCTTGCCCATCTCCTGTGGCTCCACACAGAGTTGACCACTTTGATTCCTCAGGGGTCCCACTCTCTCTCATTACCCTTTTTCTTTTGATGTACTTATACAATCTCAGGATTATGCTTGAAGCTAATTTCCAAAGCTATCCCCTGTCCCCTTTTTGCCCTTTTATAACTTGCTCCTTAGTTCCAGAATCTCCTCCAGGGATACACTTGATCCAAGCTGCATCTACCTGCCCATGCCTCCTTCTTACTCTTGCCCAGAGCCTCTATTTCTCTCATCATCCAAGCTTCCTTACGTCCAACTGCTTAGCCCTTCACTCTAAAACGGACATGCATGTCCTGGACTCTTGTCAGCACATTTTTAAAAACATTCCCACTTTCCTGACATTTACTTTCCTTCAAACAACCTGCTCCAATCAATTTGAGTGAATTCCTTCAAAGTTGGCCTTGCCCTAATTTTGTTCCATACACCCATCCTTTGTGTAAAAAGGAGATACCCCTCAAGTTCCTATTGAATCTTTCTCCCCTCACCTTAAACCTATGTCCTCTGGCTCTCAATTCTCCTACTCTGGGCAAGAGACTGCATTTACAGGATGTATTCCTCTCATGATCTTGTACGCCTCTATAACATCACCCCAGAACCTTGTGTGCTCCAAGGAATAGAGAGCTAGCCTGCTCAACCTCTCCCCGTAGCTCAGACCTCATGGCAACATCCTCATACATCTTCTCTGCACTCTTTCCAACTTGATAACATCTTTCTGTAACAGGATAACCGATACGTCACCCAATCCTTCTCTCCAGAGATGCTGCCTGTCCCACTGAGTTACTCCAGCATTTTGTGTCTTGTAACATGACCTCTCTGTGGTTTTATGGGAATAAGAGTGTAAGGAATGGGTGGCCGGAGGTGACGTGGGAACCCGGGGGGGTGGCAGTTAGGGAGTTGCCCGGGCAGGCACACGAGCAGGCGGCTGCTGTACAGAGTTGCTAAATAAAGATATACTCCGTTTACATTGTGGTACGAGCTTTATTATACAAATAAACGCGACATGGTGTCAGAGATGGGATCCTTGTAAGCAAAAAAAATAAAGAAGAGGAAGGGGTATCATTTTGGCGCGAAATGGGAGACGAGCCTGCAGATATGGCGCAACCCACACCAACTGCTATGTTCACAATACAACCTCCAGAGCCATTCGACTTCACCAAGCCTCAAGAATGGGAGCGTTGGATCAGGAGATTCAACCGCTTTCGGCTTGCAAGCAATTTAAAGGCGACGTCGGCAGAAAACCAGGTGAACACGTTAGTGTATTACATGGGCGCTGAAGCTGAAGATGTGCTGAAGGGGCTAACGCTAACTGCAGATGAGAGGAGGGAGTACACGGATGTCAAGGCGGGCTTTGATGCATTTTTTGTACCTAAAAAGAATGTAATTATGAAAGAGCCAAGTTCAATCAGCGTGTGCAACTGCCAGGTGAAACGGTGGATTCCTTCATCACTGCTCTATACGGATTAGCTGAACACTGCAACTATGGACAGTTGCAGAACGAGCTGATCCGCGACAGGTTAGTGGTCGGGCTGAGAAACGTCTCATTGTCAGAAAAGTTACAGCTAGACAGAGACCTAACCCTTGCAACTGCAATAACAAAAACAAGGCAGTCTGAAGAAGTTAGACCACAGTGGTCTGACTTAAGAGGAGAAAATAGAGGTGCTAGCAAGTGCTGTAATGTTGATGCTATGCATGCTAAAAGCTACAGAAAACCCAAATTTCCCCCAAAGCCTCAGCCACAAGCACAAACACCAAGCAAAAATAGACGTAATACACGGCCTCAGCCAGATTCTGTTAAATGTGGAAAAATGCCCTCGCATGGGAAATAGCCCTGCTAAAGATGCTGTGTGTCACAACTGTGGCAATAAGGGACATTATGGTAGAGAGTGCAGAAACGGTGCAACATCTCTCAATGCTGTCACTGCAGAGGAAGAAGAGAGCTATTTCCTGGGAGCCGTGGATGCTGGAAAAGACCCGTGGACGGTGCAGCTAGAAGTGAGACAAAAAAAAGTGTGCTTTAAAATAGACACTGGTGCTGATGTCACCGCCATGCCAGCCGAGGTGTACCGTGACATTACAGGGGGGCCTGATGTGAAGCGCCTGGCAGTGTCGACACGCCCATTGTTTGGGCCAGGGGGCGATGCACTCTCTGTCCTGGGTGTAGCCAGAGAAACACTGCGCAGAGGCAAACAGACAGCCATAGAGAACATTTATGTAGTAAAAGACCTGCACACTGCACTGTTGGGAAGGCCTGCCATAGAACGGCTTCAGCTGGTGAGCAGGGTTAACGGCATCACCGTGGAATCAGTGAAACAACAATATCCGAAGCTGTGTAGCGGCTTGGGTCTTGTTCCGAGGCCATACTCGATTAAATTGAAGCCAGAGGCTGTGCCCTTCTCTCTCCACACGCCACGCAGAGTCCCTCTGCCGCTTATGGGAAAAGTGAGGAAGGGGATAGACCGTATGGAGAAGATGGGCGTGATCACCAAGATTGAGGAGCCGACTGATTGGTGTGCCGGGATGGTGGTGGTGCCGAAGAAAACAGGTGATGTTCGCATTTGTGTGGACTTCACAATGATGAATGGATCAGCATGCAGAGAAAAGTTAATCCTGCCTTCTGTCGAGCACACTCTGGGCATGCTAGCTGGGGCAACAGTATTCAGCAAACCAACATGGGTTTTTGGCAAGTACCATTGACAAAAGAGTCTGCCAAATACACCACCTTCATCACGCCTTTTGGGCGCTACTATTTTAACCGTCTACCCTTTGGCATAGCATCAGCACCCGAGCACTTTCAAAGGATGATGATGACAGAAGTGACCGGTGGCCTGGAAGGGGTACTGTGTCACATGGATGACATCCTGGTCTGGGGACAGACACAGGAGGAGCATGATGTGCGGCTGCATGCGGTGCTAGAGAAGACATATAAAGCCGGCATTACGCTCAACGTGGACAAATGTGAGCTCACACTCCACACAGTCAGATTCCTGGGTCATGTGATTTCAGCAGACGGAGTGAAGCCAGATCCAGAGAAGACGAGAGCAGTACAAGAAATGGATGCACCCAAAAATGTCAGCAAACTCAGGAGTTTTCTGGGCATGGTCAATCAGCTGGGCCGCTTCTTGCCTAACCTGGCTGAAAAAGACAAAGTGCTACGAGACCTGCTGTCCAAGAAGAACCACTGGTACTGGGGGACAGAGCAGCAGGCCGCCTTTGATCAGTTAAAAACAGAGCTGTCATCCGCACCAGTGCTCACATTATACAACCCAAACAGTGCTCTAAAGATCTCTGCTGATGCTTCTTCCTTTGGCCTGCGGGCAGTCCTGCTGCAGAAAAGCGATGCCATGTGGTCACCTGTGGCATATGCGTCCAGGTCAATGACACCAACAGAGCAGCGTTATGCTCAAGTAGAGAAGGAGGCAGTGGCTGCGACGTGGGCATGTGAAAGGTTCAGCTGTTTCATCCTGGGAAGACCATTCGAGCTGGAAACTGACCACAAGCCGTTGGTGAGTCTGCTGGGAGGGAAAGCTTTGGATGACCACCCACCAAGATTTAGGATGAGACTCATGAGGTACAACTATACAGTCAATCATGTCCTGGCAAAAGCCTGGGGACAGCCGACACCTTATCGTGTGCTCCTCTGAGAGCCGCAAGAACACACGCAGACACAAGCCTATTAGAGGACACCAACATCTACGTAGACTCTGTCATCAGCAACATTCCTGTCAGAGGAGATTATCTGAGCAGCCTACGTGAGCACCTGCGGGCAGACAGCACATGCTCTGCACTGATGGAGTACTGCACAGACGGCTGGCCCGACAAAAGCCAACTGCAGGGAGTGCTGAGACATTACTGGGCTGATAGAGCAGTGCTGACTGTGCACGATGGGCTGCTGCTGCGGGGCACGAGGCTCGTCATCCCATCAGCCATACAAGGTGATGTGCTGCAGAGACTACATGAGGGACACCTGGGGGTGACAAAGGGTAGGGGCCGGGCCAAACAGATGGTATGGTGGCCAGGACTCAGCAGCCAGCTGAATGACATGGTGCTGAAATGTAGAACCTGCATCCAAGAGAGAAGGAATGTCAAAGAGCCGCTGATGCCAACGGAGATGCCAGACAGACCTTGGCAAACCTTGGGAGCTGACCTATTCATGCTGAAAGACAAGACTTATCTACTAGTAGTAGATTATTTCTTAAGGTATGTGGAAGTTGCGCTGCTGTCACACACAAGGTCCACAGATGTGGTGGTACACCTGAAATCCAGGTTTTCTTGTCATGGAATTGGTGAAGTTCTTAAAAGTGACAATGGGCCCCAGTTCTCAGGTAGCCACATTAAAGCCTTTGCAGCAGAGTATGGCTTTGTGCACATCACGAGCAGCCCCAGGTTTCCTCAGAGCAATGGTGAGGTGGAACGAGCTGTACAAACCATGAAAAACCTGCTAACAAAGGCGTCAGACCCATATCTTGCATTGCTGGCCTACAGAGCAACCCCTCTACAGAACGGCTTTAGCCCGGCCGAGCTGTTGATGGGGTGCCGCCTCCGCACTACTGTTCCTGCCCTTCCAACCCTGCTGAATCCAGTTTGCCTGACTACAACACGCTAGGGGCCAAAGAAAGGGAGAAAAGGTGGAACGAGGCAAGATCCTTCGACAAGAGGCACGGAGCGAGAAATCTGGAGCTACTAGTACCTGGGGAGGAGGTGTGGATCACCGATGCACGAGTCCAGGGCAAAGTGCTATCTACACACAATGCCCCTCGCTCTTGTATCGTCCAGGTGCCTCAGGGCACACTGAGGAGGAACCGGCAGCACTTGGTGCCGCTGCAGACCAACAGTGAGGTAGTCGACGCTGATAAGCCACCAGTGGGAGAAGATCCAGCTCCACCAGAGCCAGCTCCACCAGAGCCAGCTCCACCAGAGCCAGCTCCACCAGAGCCAGCTCCACCAGAGCCAGCTCCACCAGTGACAACATCACCCAGCAGAGAGGGCCCCACCACAGAGACTGTGCGGACCAGGTGTGGGAGAGAGGTTAGAAAGCCGAAGAGACTTGATTTGTGATTTATTGATCTGTTTTCTATAATAAAGAAAAAGAGAGGGTGAAATTGTTCGGTAAACCTGGTACATTTACCTGAGAGTTTATGTTTTGAAGAACACAGCCTGCTAAAGTAATAGTTCACAGTATGGTAACGCGGAAGTTATTTTATTTCTATTTTGCATGCTTGAATCAGGGACAGGTCTTCCAGCAAAAGGGCAGAATAAACCCCTTAAGACCTGCAGAGACAAAGGTAGTCCACCCTTTGTTCTCAAAGAAAGGGAGATGTGGTATTATGGGAATAATCGTGTCAGGAATGGGTGGCCGGAGGTGACGTGGGAACCCGGGGGTGTGGCAGACCCAGGGGAGTTGTCCGGGAAGGCGGCTGCTGTGCAGAGTTGCTAAATAAAGATATACTCCGTTTACATCGTGGTACGAGCTTTATTATACAAATAAACGCGACACGTTCAACTTCCATACTCTACCGATGAAGACCAGTAAGTCATGTGTTTTGAGAAAGAAATTCCTGGTGCGCTTTCAATTAACGTTGGCAACTTTCCCAATTTAATTTCCCGCAACTTTAAGCTGGTAGTTGCAGGTTTCAAGTTGAATGTCTTCATGTTTTGCTATCCTTATGCAATCAAACTAGCCGGCAACGACTGTAAAGCAACTGCGTTGTGAGGGGGTGCGTTGCTGGGCTGGAGGGAGTGCAAGGGCGGGGGAGAGGGGCAGCGACATGTGCAGTGCTATTGGAGAGATAGGGAGGGAGGGGAGAGAGGAAACCCGCTGAGTCACTCCAGCACGTTGCGCCTTTCCTTGATAACCAGCATCTGCAGTTCCTTGTATGCACGGGTTGTCGGCGTGGCTGAGGTGGTGACCAGGGATTGGATGGGGCGGCTGCTGCGTGGGTGAGAGATGAACATAAAAGTGCGGCCGAGTCCCGAGGAAGCGCATCGTTTCCCCAGCGTCTGACAGGAACCTTGTGGAGCGCTGTCACCTCGGGTACCATGAATTCAATCACCCTGTACGAACAACCCGACTTCAAAGGGGAGTCCAAGGAGTTTGTGGGGGATATGACGGACCTGGCCGTCGTGATATTCGCCAACGTTGCCCGCTCGGTGAAAGTGGTGGGCAACCACTGGGTCACCTACAAGGAAGTCAACTTCAAGGGCGAGTTCTTTGTCTTGGGGGAAGGCGACCACCCATCCCTGAAGTACTTGGACCGGCAGATTAGCTCGCTGCGGCTGGTGAAGGATGAGCTGGTGAACCCGGAGATCGTGCTGTTCGAGGATGTGAACTACAGGAAGATATCCGTCAACGTCTCGAAGAAGCTGGATTCCGTGCGGTACGTCGGCTTTAATAACAAGGTCTTGTCTCACAAAGTGAAGCGGGGCGTGTGGATCCTCTACCAGGATATCGAGCAGGCCGGGCGGCGCCTCATCACCTTCCAGGGCGACGAGTGGCCCAACTACACCAGCCACGGATGGGACGACAAACCCCTCTCACTCCGCCCTCTGCTCACCAGCGACTTCGAGGTGTGAGCCTCGCCGAGCCGCCTCAGCTGCAACTACTCCCCGGCTCCCCCTCCCCTCCTCCCGGCTCCCCCTCCCCTCCTCCCGGCTCCCCCCTCCCCTCCTCCCTCCGCCCGGGCCAGTGTCCCGTCGCTTTACTGCTCATTTAAAGAATGAAATAAAATTCTGATCTCAATGCAAAATGCCTCCAGTTGTTTGTTGAGTAAATGGGGACGCGGTTGGCGGGGAGTGGGTCGGATAGACAGGTCTTGTTCCGCACGGCAGCGCTGCGGAGTTCCCGAGTCGGGATCGAACTCGGCTCTCGGGAGCTGCATTCGCTGTAAGGCGACAACTCTACCGCTGCGCCACCGCCGCCGTGACCGTGACCGGAGGACATCATTGGAAGGTGAAGATGAAAGATTTAAATGGAATCTGAGGGGTACCTTTTTCACATAAAGGGTGGTGGGTGTATGGAACGAGCTGCCAGAGGAGGTATTTGAGGCTGGGACTATCCCAACGTTTAAGAAACAGTTAGACAGGTACACGGATAGGACAGGTTTGGAGGGATATGGACCAAACGTGGGGCAGGTGGGAGGGGACTAGTGTAGGTGGGATATGTTGGCTGGTGTGAGCAAGTTAGGCCAAAGGGCCTGTTTCGGCGCTGTATCACTCTATGACAAATAGAGTGTTAAAGAAGGCGTATGGTATACTTGCCTTCTCTGGTTGCCCATTGAGTATTTGAGCCAGGAGGTCATATTGCAGCTTTATAAAAATTCGGTTCAGCTAGTCTATGCAATATTGAGTTCATTTCTTGTCGCCCTATTGTGAGATACCCTTTATGCTCACAATTAATACTCAAAGACTAAATCTTGGAAGCAAGAGATTTCTTTATTTTACGAGTCTGCAGACCGGGTGCCTCTCCAACCCGAGACACCCCGAAGCCAGAGAGATCATCCCCCTTTATACACAAAATCTTACATTCAATCCCCCCTCCGGACCCTTCTCCAATCAGGGTCGGAGGTGCACAATCTGTAGGTACAACCCACCGTACATCCCCTCGCACCTCCCATATCATACATTGCATGTTCAGACATGTTCATGGTAATGAGCAATTTCTTGACCAGGGGTGTGTTGTAATATTCATTTATTCTATTAAGCATGCTCAGCTGCTCATGACCTGGCCCAGTTTTACTCACCTCCTAGTGAACCCTCTCAGTTTTCCTATATCAGTACTAAAGCTAAGCTATAGTGACAAGGGTCCCATCCATCACTCCTTTCCACTGATAGGGATCTCTCTACATCACTCCCTTCTCTAGCTTATACAATGTATCTCTTCTCACTCAAGGCCTCAAGGATGGGTCTGGCAACCTTCAGACACTACTGTGTCAGAATCCTCTCTCCAGCCCCTCTCTGTTTGAATTCTCTTTAAAACTCCTTTCTTTAATAGGGTTTAATCACTTTATCCCTCACAATCCTCCCTTTTTCTTTTGCTACGCATACACTGATTAAACCCTCATTTTAAGTTCCTTCAATTCGAACTGACGTAACATCGTCCTAACCTTCTCCTCCTGTAAATCATAAACTTCCCCTGGCCGCATTATCATTATTTTCTGTATTTCCCCTTTCTCTCCCATAGGCATGACTACAGCCTGCATCTGACATACTTCTGGTAATAAGTTCCCTAAAACAAGGGATACAACAGGGGATAAAGAATCAGTCCAGCCACTGCACATAGAAACACGAGTCCCACCGTTCTCCACCATTGTTCCTCCGAGGATAGAATCCCACCATTGGGTTCCCATAATCGAATTCCACTTTTGTATTGGAACATGCGCCAACTTCCGGATCCCTTCTGATATGTCCATCACTGCCTGTCCATTATCATCGATGTTCAAACAGCAATTAGAGAGGTTGAATTTCCCGCATACCCCTCCTTCTTCTGCCAGGAGGTAATCTAGGGCTAACCTGTTCTGGTATATCGCTGCTCTCATCTGCGTCTGCTGCTTTGCCAGCATCTCCAGCGCCCCCGCAGTTTGGTTGGTAATTACCTCCAGTACTGCCTGTAGCCTTATGATCCAGTTTAACATGCATACTGGTGTTCGGTAGCCCCAGGATCCATCCTATGCCCAGGTGGCTGGTCCGTAGTATGAGATGATTCTTGCTGGTGGCCACTCATCATCTTCCCATTCTCCAATGTCTATTTTCCTCTTTTTCCGATATAGGTCATCAAATACAGGTGTTCCTAATGACCGGCCTTCTTTGGGGTTTAACAGGAAGAATCCAGGTTGTACCAGTCCAACAAAACAAGTCCCACTCCAATTCATCGGTAAACACAGAGTATGCCTTGTATCCGCATATCCATAACAGTCCTTCAGGGGCCGGTCCACTAGAGGCAACCTTGTTCCATATATCTCGCAATACTGGGATCCCCTAATAAGGGTTATTCCCGGTGCAGTTCATAGTCCGGCTGATTCCACTCCATCAATCTCCATCTGGGATAGCGCAGTTTTTTCCCATATTTCTTAGTTAGATACCATTTAGGCTCCTCTGGCCACCGCACTCGGGACTGATTTGGCCACTGGGTGACGATGCGCTGGCAGGGGCTGCTGCCTACTAGGATGGCATCTTTTGCCCAGGGCCTAGCGATACACTCAGTCCCGACCGGAGCATCTGTCAGGACCCATACCTGGGGATCTCGGTCTTGTCCAATTGTCAGGTTCCACCCCATCAGGTCCCATATTTCAACAATGGATCCCTCCACGGCCAAGCGTGAATTCATCAGCGGTCCTCCACAGACCCAACAGTTAGTCACATTCAGGGTCCCAGCTATCCGGGTGGCCAAGTCCACAAACAGGTTTTTTTCTCCTTCAGGGATTTCGATCTGCTTCTTGATTTCTTCGTACAGTGTCTGGTGCACTTGAGGCTGAGTATGTGGGGGGAGGGGGAGGCTTAGTGACTACTACCTTAGTAATCTCTTTCACTACTTCCTCCTTCGTCTTATCTATTGCCCCTTTTATGATCTGAGAAGGGAAAACTAACTGTACACAAACCCATCTCTCTCCCCTTCGGCAGGTAACGGCCCCAAACTTCCCTATATACCCCCTATTGCCTGCCATCAAATACTCCTTTCCCCCCTCTTTACAAATGACTCTAGTCTTTCGGTCATGGCATACTTTTTCACATGGGAATGATAGGTAAATGATCTGGTTATTACCCCTCTGTATTGAATAGGATGATAACATTTATCACAATTATTAATACCTTTTACAACAATTACATACAAAGCAAACAATACCACGACTGCTCCTTTCATACTGTCAGTTATACATTCAATGTTTTTTTTTTTAAATTACTGTTAGGGGTTTACTTCCCGGCTTCACCGTCCACTGTTCCTCCTCCTCAGGAACGGGTGGATCGACGGGTCCTTTAACCCGGATCGCGTGGGTCCACCCTTTTTCTTTTATTCGTATTGCTGTCTCGGTTGTCAGTAATACTAGGTATGGGCCAGTCCACCTGGGCTGGAGTTTCTCCTCCTTCCAATTCTTGACCAGTACCCAGTCGCCGGCCTTTACAGCATGTATTGGAAAGTCAAGTGGCGGGCTTTGAGCCAATAATCCTTTCGCTTTTAATTCTGTAAGGGAACGAGATACAGCCAGTAAATAGTTCCTTGAGAATACATCACTGCCCTCTATGGTGGGTATTCCTTCTATCTTTCCCAAATAAGGTAACCCAAACAACATTCCATAGGGGGACACTGCTAACTTTGCATGGGGTCTCCGTTGCTTTTTCTCAAAGCCTTTCTGTTTCCCTACTGCTCCAAACATATGCCAGACTCCATGTACATATGCTGCTCTTAAAGCCTTAATTTCTGCCAATTGTGCTAAGCAAGATTGCAGGCAAGCTTCCAATTTGATCCTGCGCTATAGCTTTTACTTCTTTAGATATTACTCGTCCAAAATATTCTACCTGCTGCTGACAAAACAAACAACTTCTTCCTTGATACATCATGGCCTCCTGTGCCATCTTTTCCAAAATAATTACAATGTCTCTTTCTCACGTTGCTCCTCACGTGGAACAAACCAACAAATCATCCACATACTATATCAACACCTTCCAAATCTGCCTACAACATCTGATTAAAAACACGGCGCTAGTATTTAAAATGCTGCCGCATCCTAGCCTAGGTGTAATTAATACCTCTTCTTAATGTTCTTACCATAGCTATGTTCACCATTATCTTAATATTATTATTAAGATTATTATTATTATTATTATTATTATTATTATTATTATTATTATTATTATTATTATTATTATTGTACCTGTTCACATCCCCAACACACCTTATCAATTACCTATCTCCTTACTAGCCTTGTCTGGGCTTTGATCCAGATTTATTTCACTCCCGATAGGGCATTTGAGAAAACACTCTCCCAAATACATTTATTATTGGCATGGAATCTCTGGCCCCTGTTTGGCTCTGTCATACGACTCACTGTGTGTCGGTGCATAACTTATTTCAGACTTTTCAACCAGGTCTGTTGTTACTGACAACATTGTCTTTCCTTTTTCACGCTCTTTCTTTCTAAAGCAGTCTCATCAATTCATCCCTCTGCTTCCCACTTTAATCCTTTCTGATCTGCCTTCTTTCTCATTCTAAACTCAATGTCTTACTTCTCAGATAGTTTATCCTCCTTTGCAAATTTATTCACCTTCCTTTTAAAATCTTCCACTGACTTCTCGATCCTCATATTTTACCACCACCTCTTCTACCTCGGGTAATGTCATCACTTTCCCTCCTACCCCCGAGATTCTGACTTGTTTTTCACCTAATCCAATTTCTTCTTGTATCTTAGTTCCACTTGATCTCTCTGCTCCCGAACCTACCATAAATATCATATCCTCTCCCTGGGGTCCTAATCTCAAGTTTACCAGAGGTTCCCGTGTGTATCCCATACACCCCAGGGAGCAGGACCCCTGACTCCCCTATTCTTCCTCCATGAGTGCGTACGACTGCACCTCCCGTCGTCGCTTAGGACATTCCCTCTTGAAATGACCCTCGTCTTTACAATAATAACACCAGGGTGGCCCCGTGTACCACCCTCCTGATCCTTGTTCCTTGTTCTCCCGGGGACCCCAACTTCGGTCCCTCCATTCACCTCTTCCTCGTCCTCCAATACTACTTGCTGTACTGCTTGCAACATCATTTTTGCCTTTCCCTTCTGTTTCTCCTCATCCCGTCTTACATATACCTTTTGAGCCTCTGTTAACAACTGATTCAATGGTTTTTCATTCCAATCTTCCAATTTTTCCAATTTCTTTCTAATATCTGGCCATGATTTTGTTACAAAATTAACCTTCAAACACTGCGGTCGTATCAGGGTCTATCCCCGAATACTGCTGGACATTTTTCCTTAATCTTTGTAAAAACACTGTCGGAAGTTCGTCCTTGTTCTGCTGATTTTCAAAAGCCCGTTCGAAATTCTGTCCCTTGGGAACGGCTTCTCTAATTCCCTTGATTGTTATCTCCCTGAGATCTCTCACACTTCTTCTGTTTGGTTACTCCCAATTCGTGCCGTAATGGGATATTTTACTGCTCTCGCTTTAATCCTGTAACCCCTTCTCCTGCTGTCTGGACCATCGTCTTTCTTCTGAAGTAAACAAACTTCCCCTTATTGACATCATTGTCTGCCAACTCCTTTTTTGTTTTTCTGGGCCCCATTAATTTATTACCCTTCTCCAACCAGAATGTTTATCTAAACAAACCATAAAAGCTGCTTGTTGTTCAGCAATTAACTTATTTCTAATTTTGTTCAAACCGTTCCCCCTACAAATACATACGACTAACAATTTTCCAAATTAACTTTACTGAAAAGAAATCTATAGAAGCCAAGCAACCTACATTTTCCAACTTCCCCTTTTTAAGTTGCGATGATTCAAAGCATTGTCCGTTACCTTACAATAACCTCCCCCATTGCTTAAAATTCCTTAAAGGAACACACACACAATCCTTACAACATGTGGCCCACAGCAAACAAACCTATCACATATACAAACTTCCTCATTCATACAAAACCGGTTTTTTACACACACATTACATTAGTTCCATTCTTACTTCAATGAGATTGTTTGAAACAACTCAATATTTTTCATTAAAACATTTTTGGCCCTAGGAACTGATCTATTTGTTCAGCCAGTCCCAAGGGGTCTTCCAATAAACTTTTCATCTCCTTTTTAAAGTTCCTCACCCCCATACTGGTGAGAGGCAGATAGTTTCCTTACTCTTACCCCGGGTGTTCCCTTCACCCCATCCAACATTCGCCCCAACGGACTATCGGGCGAATGTTAGGCTCCATATCAGTATGAGCCTCATCCCGGTTCCCCGGACCCTTACTCCTCCCATTCCGGTTTCCCATTACCTTGTCGGACTGTTCCCGTCCGACAAACCCCGGTCGCCCAGGCAATACTTAAATTACCTGGGTCCTGTGCACAAGAATCACTCGACCGTCCCGTACGTATATACCTTACACCCCCTCTTGCTTCCCGAGTCTTTTCCAGCGGATATCACTCGCTCAAACTGCTGATGGCAAGCAAGGAGATCAGAGACTGCTGAAATCAGCAGGGTGCACCTTCCCCTCCTTCCTTGCCTCCACCAAGCAGCCGGAGTAGCGATCGCGGACGAGCCCCCAATTTGTGAGATACCCTTTATGCTCACAATTAATACTCAAAGACTAAATCTTGGAAGCAAGAGATTTCTTTATTTTACGAGTCTGCAGACCGGGTGCCTATCCAACCCGAGACACCCCGAAGCCAGAGAGATCATCCCCCTTTATACACAAAATCGTACATTCAATCCCCCCTCCAGACCCTTCTCCAATCAGGGTCGGAGGTGCACAATCTGTAGGTACAACCCACCGTACATCCCCTCGCACCTCCCATATGATACATTGCATGTTCAGACATGTTCATGGTAATGAGCAATTTCTTGACCAGGGGTGTGCTGTAATATTCATTTATTCTATTAAGCATGCTCAGCTGCTCATGACCTGGCCCAGTTTTACTCACCTCCTAGTGAACCCTCTCAGTTTTCCTATATCAGTACTAAAGCTAAGCTATAGTGACAAGGGTCCCATCCATCACTCCTTTCCACTGATAGGGATCTCTCTACATCACTCCCTTCTCTAGCTTATACAATGTATCTCTTCTCACTCAAGGCCTCAAGGATGGGTCTGGCAACCTTCAGACACTGCTGTGTCAGAATCCTCTCTCCAGCCCCTCTCTGTTTGAATTCTCTTTAAAACTCCTTTCTTTAATAGGGTTTAATCACTTTATCCCTCACACTATTACAGCAAAGACGCGGAGGCTTTGGGGCGAGTGCAGAAGTTTATCAGAATGCTAAAAAAGCACATAGTGCTGGAGTAACTCGGCAGGTCAGATAGCATCTCGGGAAAACATGGATGAGCGCCTTTCGGTCCCGACTCTTCCTCATACCAGAATGCTGCCTGGATTACAGGGATGAGGGTGTTTACTTCGGAGCGTCGGTGAATGAAAGATGTTTGGGTAGAAGTTTATAAAATTGTGAGAGGCATAGATATGGTAGAGTTTTTTCCCCAGGATCAAAATATTAATTGTCAGATAGAATGTATTCGTGAGACGAGAAACGTTTAAAGGAGATGTGCAGGACAAGCGTTTTACACCCATAGTGAAAGGTGGCCCGACGGCGCTGGCAGGAGTCGTGGTGGCCGGGCATACGATCGTGGCTTTTGAGACCACCTTGGCAGGCACGTGAGCGGGCAACTTGGACAGGTTGGGGGAGTGGGCAGAGATGGGAAATAGTAAGATTAAACGAGAACTTACCAGTTCGAAGTTTGATCTTTATTTTATGAGGCGTAACGATGAGGGATTACGTGAAGAATCCCCGCCTGGCGCTAGAACGGCATACTTCAAAGCAGCGGCATGAAAAACACAGAACACAATAGCCGGAGTAAGATAGTAAGGCTCATCATAGATTTTGAACTACCAGATGATCATTTATTTTATGAGGGTGTGGAGTGGAGGGCACGTAATCCCTCATCGTTACTCCTCATAAAATAAAGATCAAACTTCGAACTGGTAAGTTCTTGTTTAATCTTACTATTTTACTTCGGAGTCACGTGAGTGACTACGTGAAGATTTTGAAGCTTCTGTGTTTTCCATGTCGTAGAATTCTTCCATACGACAGTCCGGCTAGGTTAACACATACATGAGTAAAAACCTTTTACCAGACTAGTTTTAGTTCTTTCCATAAATCTTTTAATGATAAAAGAACATATAATAACCCTATTTTGACATCTGAGGGAACCATTACAAAGTGATAAAAGATATAAGTGATAACATAATTGATAATATCAATCAATAGTGAAACAAAGCAAGTGATTATAGTGAACCCAACACCGCGTGTCCAAAGCCTGTCATTGTGTGAACAGGTTTATTGTAGAACTTTGAAAAAGTTTCTTCTTTACACCACCCTGCGGTTTCTAAAATATGTTCGAGTGGTACGTCCTGTAACTTCGCCGCGGATGTAGCTGCTGCCCTGGTGGAGTGAGATTTGAACACATCAGTGTCTAGTCCTGCTAAAAGTAACACCTGTTTTAACCACCTTGAGATTGTTTGCACTGAAGCTTTTGTGTGTGGTTTCTTATGCGTAATCATTAATGTTTTTTCATCACCTCGAAGAGTTTTGGTAACTTTTACATAATGATTCAAATGTTTAACTACACACAACGTTGGATCAATGGGGTAAGCTTGAAACATTACCTTTGCTCCAGTTCTTCCTGGTCTGCTTTGTTTGATCAGATCGTAAACATAGAACACAATGTTATCTGCAGTCACATGCATACAGTCTAAACGTAACATTTGTAATGTTTGCACCCTTTGAGCTGAAACCAATGCCATTAACATTACTAATTTAAATGTTAATTTTTCCAATGACAAAACTTAGATTGGAGTCCATTGCCTAAGTAAAGTAAGTACAATGCTAACATCCCAAATTTCTGTATATCTTGGTTTGGGTGGATTTTTGTTAAAGATTCCTTTCATAAATCTGGATATTAATAGATGTGATCCAATTGATTTCTGGTCAGAAATGTGTCCTAAATAAGATGATAAGGCACTACGTGCACTATTAATGGCACTATAACTTAAGTGTTGTTCAAAATGCAACTCGGCAAGGAACTCCAATATGTTTGCAATGTTCACAGTATGATAGGATATATTTGACTGTCTACAAAAATTTTCCCATTTCTTTATATGTGTCATATATTGTCTCTGGGTGCTATCTCGCTATGATGCGACTATAATATCCATAGCTCTATCCAACAATCCAAGCTCCTGTAGTGGTCTGGTCAAAACCTGCAGATTAACAAATTCATATAAGCATGTAATGATATTTCTTTGGTTACTGGTTTTATCAATAAATCACTGCTGCTAGGAATTGACATATATGGTTCTTTAATCATGTTTAACATCAATGGGAACCATGGTTGTGTCGGCCAATTTGGAATCACCAATAATCCTGTGGCAGAATCTTGTTCTATTTTCTTCAGACATTGCTTAACCAGAGCAAATGGCAGAGAAAGGCATAAAAGAACATATTCCCCCAGTGTAGTGAAAAAGCATCTTACTGCTACTGCATCTGGATCTGGTTCCCAAGACACATATTTAGGCAATTGATGATTTAGTCTTGATGCAAACAGATCAATGTCTGGTAACCCATATTGAGTCACAATTTTACTGAAAATTACTGGGTTCAACATCCATTCTGTGTTGTCTTTAAACATCCTTGATCTATTGTCTGCCACCACATTGTCTTTACCTGGGATGTAATTTGCCGAAATCCAAATTTGGTGCTTAATACACCATTGCCATATCTGATTGACCAAACAATCACATGATACCGATCTGACTCCACCCATGTGATTAATATATGCAACAGCTGTTTTATTGTCTAATTGTATCAGTACATGCAGATTCTTTTTTTGTAGAACAATAGGCTTTCAACCCATAAAATGCACCCAATAATTCTAAATAGTTAATACCATATGTTTTGGAGAAACATTTCCTCTTGGACAGTCCATCTGCCCCCACAACTGGTGAATGAATCTGTCGACCCCCATCCGAGAGCACTAGCATCTGTTTGTAAAATTACTTCAGGCTGCTGTATCAGAATGTTTTTAGCAGCTTGTGGGACCTTTTCAACCCACCATTGTAATTCCAATAAAGCTCCTTTTGTTAATTGCATAGGCCTATCAAAATGGCCTGCTCTCTTTTTTAGAGCTCTTATTTTGTCCCTTTGAAGGTTTTGGTAATGTAATGGACCAAATTCTACTGCAGGAAATGCCTCCACTAATTTACCAATAACCTTTGCTACTTCTCGGATGGAGGGATAAGGTTTGTGAATGAGACCCCTACAGGTCACTAAAATATCATCAATCTTATCTGTTGGCAAAGTTACTAACATAGTAACTGAATTAATCACAAACCCCAAATAGTTAATTGACTGTGCTGGCTGCAGCTGGGACTTAATTGGATGAATCAAGAAACCTAACTTCTCAAATAAAGTTTTAGTTGCTGAAACTGATTTTTCAGCTGATTCCTGATTACTATTGATGATTAAAATGTCATCCAGATAAGCCATAATGATGTGTTTTTATGCTCTTAATTGTGCTAAAGCTGGTTTCAACAGCTTTGTAAAGAGCCTAGGAGCTGAACTTAACCCATTTGGTAAAGCTTTGAATTGCCACAGCTGTCCCAGCCAATTAAATTTTAAATACCTTCAAAAGAACTGATGTATTGGTACTGAATAGTACGCATCCTTTAAATCAATTGTAGCCATATAACAACCTGCTGATATCAAATGTCTTGCAGTGTTGAATGTTTCCATCTTAAAATGTTTATATTCGACAAAATTTATTAAAGTTTGTAAGGTCCAGAATAATTCTGCAACCACCATCTTTTTTGCTTCTTGGAAATATTATTTGACACAAATTGATGCTCATGTTCAACAGTTTTTTCAATAACACCTTTTTTAAACAATTTGTCAATTTTCCACATTAATTTCTGCCGCTTCAATTGCAGAAAACATAAAAACCATAAGCATGTTTATTTTGTACCGGAGAATTAACACCTTCTTTGAATGTAATAGTAGCTCCTGAAACTGTTTGTAAAATAAACTGATCAGATGTGATGGCAAGCCATTCATCATAAAACATTTGTAATCTCCCTCCAACTGGAGATTTGTCCACAGTTTCTTTAAGAATAGAATAAATTTTTTGTACCTCTCCATATGAACGTGGTGGTCTCCTTCTCCCCGTATACGGGTGAACATTAGGCTGTGTCGGATGATAATATTTTCTTATCATATTCCTGCCTCTGTTTCCAAAATCAAATCCCCTTCTTGACGAAAAATACCTTTTTGTCCAAAGACGAAAGGTCTCATGTGGCTAATAGATTTAGCCTCTTCATCCATTTCTCTTATTTGCTTAGGCAGGTTCTCTCCAAATAGATAACCAGGAGCTTGAACACTTGATCGACACAGACCTGCAAACCTTGGATGAAATATGGGCCGAATCACAATTTTCCTCATACAATTAATTTCATAGAAGGAATTACATAATAAGCCCAAAGTATCTTTTTGGATTTTATCCATCTCCAACCCCTCCATTTGCCTTCCAAAAGCAGTAATGGCAGCTGAAATCAATTTGAGGATTCTTTGAAATCTTATTTCTTGTCCTCTCATGCCTGGAGTCATAGGCGTCCATATAGACGGATTAACCGTAGGTACCTTCAATGAAGTGCAATTTTCCGGTGTTTTGTATAATTCTGCTGTTTCAATCATCACAGAATCTTGAAGTTGGTGAGATACCCTATAATTAATACTGGCAGCTAGGTTTTCTTCCATAGCCTCACCACTTCCTTCAGGTATAGCAAAATCTTTTGCCATATCAGGCACATCTGGCCTCCTCTTTTTTATTCGTGGTGTGCACTCATACTCCACATCACCACTTGCAGGGTCTGTCTTTTGCAGCCCTGATACATTTGGAATTATATCCAATGAGACTTCCTCCGCCCTTAATCCTGGGTCCGGAGTTTCAAATTCCCAATTTGGCACATAGCCATATTCTGTATATTCAAACCCCTCAGGGTTATTTTGGGAAACTTCTGGGTACTGTGACCCTTGTCTCATTATATTTTGGAGCACTTTCTCCATATGTTCCATTTTTAGCCATATAGCTTTATTATCGGGAGAGGACTTTCATTATCAGAGTCATTATCAGAAACCACGGGCCTCACGGATTTCTTTTTACTTTTTCTAGGAACATTTTCCTCCGTGGTTTGTATTTCTGGAGAAATTATAGTCTCACTAACGGGTGAATCAGCGGCCACCGGTATCGGAACCGGATCCCGCACTAAACTCTTGTCCCGATTCTTTAGCTTCACCCCGGGACGATCTTTTTACCCACAAAATGTTCCTTTGAGACTTCTCCATTTTTCTTTTCCATTTATCTGGCTAAATCAGTACGCCAGCGTGACTCTGATTTTAACTTTTACTTTCTCTTTTGCTGGTTTTACCAGCATAACGTCTTTTTTAGAACATCCCCTTTTTTCCTTACACTTACCTGCGGGTCCGTTCCGGCCGCTGCGAGGAGCTGCGCTCTGCAACTCTTGCTTCTGCCGTCAGCGTCGACGTAATGCCGTTCCAGCGCCAGGCGGGGCTTCTTCACGTAGTCATTCACGTGACTCCGAAGTAAAATTAACTCTCGGTTTATT
The DNA here is from genome assembly GCA_035221665.1 of Okamejei kenojei. NCBI lineage: Eukaryota > Metazoa > Chordata > Chondrichthyes > Rajiformes > Rajidae > Okamejei > Okamejei kenojei. The sequence continues at coordinate 35,645,625 of CM069160.1, forward strand.
GGTATCGATTTATTATTGTCACGAGAATGGAGAAACAGTGAAACACGTTGTTTTGCGTGCTGGCTAAGGAAAACACAACACATACCCCGGTTTGTAGGGTAGTGTTAGTATGCGGAGATCGCTGGTCGACCTGGATTCGGTGGACCGAAGGGCCTGTTTCCGCACTGTATTTCTAAACCAAACTAAAAAACTAAATATATGAGTAGAATAGGTAATTTTTTGACTCTCTCGATGGAGTAACTCAGAAGGTCAGGCAGCATCCCTGGATAACATTGAGGTCGGAACCTCAGGTAGTGCTGAGGAGAAAATAAGCAGAGTGAAGACTTACATCTACAGAGAAAGTGTAAGCAAAACAGGCGCATGGCCAGCAACAAGGTAGGTTGAAGGATCGTGAGTACATCCTTGCTTATGGCAGGACCGTTCAGTAGCCTGGTAACTGCGGGGGGGGGGGGGGGGGGGGGTGGGGAAAAACCAGTTCCTGAATCTAGTGGTGCAGGAGGATGAAGGGTGATCATCTAGAAACATAGAAACATAGAAAATAGGTGCAGGAGGAGGCCATTCGGCCCTTCCAGCCAGCACAGCCATTCATTGTGATCATGGCTGATCGTCCCCTATCGATAACCCGTGCCTGCCTTCTCCCCATATAGAGGTGTATAAGACCATGAGAGGAATAGATCGGGGAGATGCACTAAGTCTCTTGCCCAGAGTAGAATCGAGGACCAGAGGACATAGGTTGAAGGTGGAGAAAAATGATTTGATTGGAATCTGAGAAGTAATTTTTGCTGGTGGGTGTATGGACCAAGCTGCCAGAGAAGGTAATGTGTAGGAAAGAACTGCAGATGCTAGTTTAAATCGAAGGTAGACACAAAATGCTGCAGTAACTCAGCGGGACAGTCAACATCTCTGGAGAGAAGGAATGGATGACATTTTGGGTTCTTTCTGTTTCTGGTCTGAAGAAGGGTCTCGACCCGAAACGTCAAAGCCTTTGTCCTGTCAAAGCCAAGACATTGGATATTTTTAAGGCGGAGATTGACAGATTCTTGATTAGTAAGGGCATCAGAGAAGGCAGGAGAATGGAGTTGAGAGGTAAAGATAGTTCAGCCGTGTTTGAATGGCGGGGTAGACTTGATTGGCCTCATGACCTAATTCTGCTCCTACAACTTATGAACTAATGAAGTTACCTTGTTTGACTCTTGACCCGAAATGTCACCCACCCCTCTGCCTCCAGAGATGTTGCTTGACCCGCTGGGTTCTTCCATCAGGATGTTTTCCTTCAGTGGCGATCCGTGTTGGGGATGATTCAACTCCAAGAGCTACTACAGGGAGCTTTCAGAAGCCAGAATATAACAGCCCTGCTCGATCAGCACTGCATCCACCGCCCATACAGTCCCTCCCTCCACACCAGTGCACAGTGCACGGTGTACAGAATGCAATGTCAGTTACGTGACCAGCCGTATCTCCTAAACCTACGGCCTGATTACAGGCAGAGGATGGATAGGCCAGGACTGTTATCTTTGGAGCATAGGAGGCGAAGAGGTGACCTTGTTGAGGTGTACAAGATCAAGTGGCGATAATTCTAACCAGAGGGATTAAGTATAAGGTGAAAGGGGAGTGATTTAAGAGGCACCTTGGGAATCACTTAGAGGGAGGCTGCATCTGGGATGCTGTGCCAGAGCGAACTGTAAAATTGAGAATATTCTGAGTTTTAAAAACATTGGGATAAATATATGGAAAGGAAGGGTTGAGGGTGTTATGGGCCAAATGCAGGCAATTTGGACTAGTCCTGCATGTGAACCTGGTTAACATGGACAAGGTGGGCGACAGAGCCTGTTTCCGTGACATACTGTTCTAGAACCCTATGACTTGAACAACCAATAAAGACAAGGTGAGGGGTGTCCGAGGAACCATCTATCGGGCTCCCTCCAACTCACACTCCACCCTGATTTGGAAGTTCTTCAGCTAGTTCTTCCTCATCGCTGGGTTGAAATCCTGGACCTCCTCACAAAATATGGCACTGCCTTAATCAGAAGATCCGTAGTTCCAGGCTCACCCCTCCTTCTCCAGGACTAGTTACATATGGGCAATAAATGCTGTAATCTTAAACCATGACACATAGTGTTATATAGATATACTGGTGCACAAGCGCATTAACAGATAATCCAGACATTTAATAGTAAGATTAAATTAGAACTTACCAGTTTGAAGTTTCATCTTTATTCTATGAGGAATTACGATGAGCGATTACGTGAAGAAGTCCCACCAGAGCGCATGCGCGTCAATCTTCAAAGCAGCGGCGTGAAATCACAGATAACGGCAATTGAAGTAATATAGTAAGATTAGAAATCTAGAACCTACCAGATGACCTTTTTGATATGAGGGCTGGGAGTGGTGGGCACTTTGACTATAGTTTCTGTGTTTACGTGCCCACCACTCCCAACCCTCATATCACAAAGGTCATGTAGTAAGACACAGAAGACTAGAACTACCACGTAATCCCTCATCGTAACTCCTCATAAAATAAAGATCAAACTTCAAACTGGTAAGTTCTCGTTTAATCTTATTATTCTACTTTGTAATCACGTGTGATACCGTGAAGACTTCAAAGCTCTGTGATTTCATGCCGTGGATACGAGTCTATACGACACACTGTCTCAGTTTACACAGGATGTTAGTAATAACAAATAATGCATTCAAACATGATACAGAATTAAACACGTTAATGCTTTATTTAACAAAAGAAAAAACAATAGCAACCCCTCTCTCCCAGGGGAAAGCTATGAAACAGAACTCAATATAGAATGGGCATACACCCCAAGTGTGGCAAGAGGTTTGTGGTAAAACAGTTCAAAAGTAATTTATTTGGACCATCCTGCGGCCGCGAGGATTTGGTCTAGAGGGATGTCCAGTGCCCTCGCTGCTGACATTGATGCCGCCCTGGTGGAGTGAGATTTAACAATATCAGTGTCAACTCCGGCGGAAGACAGAACCTGTTTCAGCCACCTTGACACCTTTTTATGAGGCTTTTTGTGCCTGATATAAAATTATTCCAACAGAGTTCTGTCTCACAAATCTGATTGAGATTTTTGAAGATGTGACCATAAAGGTCGATAAGGCAGAGCTGTAGATGTTGTCTACATGGACTTCAGTATCTCGTGTCTCCTCGGTACCCCACACCTCCGCCCTTGTCCCCTTCCCCCTAATCGCAACAGAGACAGAGTTCCCCTATTCATGACCTGCAAGAGATTGTGTGGCAGGGGGGTGGGGTCTGGAACCCCTTCCTCACCCACAACACCACACAGTGAGAGGCACGAATGGATCAGAGATAGTCCTGGGTCAGAGCAGGACAGGGAGACGAGGGGAGAGAGGGGGAGGGGTAGGGGAGGGGGGAGATGAAGAAGAGTGAGGAAGGGGGAATGAGGGAGCGTGATAGAGGGGCAGTGAGGGAGGGGCGGTATGGAGGTGGTGTGAACGGAGTGAGGGGAGAGTGACGGTGAGTGAAGGAGAGTGAGGGAGCGTGAGGGAGAGTGAAGGGGTGAGGGAGAGTGAGGGGGGTGAGGGAGAGTGAGGGGAGTGAGGGTGTGAGGGGAGTGAGGGGTGTGAGGGGAGTGAGGGGGGTGAGAGGAGTGAGGGTAGTAGGGGGAGTGAGGGGTGTGTGGTGGGGAAGTGGTGGAGAGTGAGGGGAGTGTGAGCGAATAGTGAGGGGGAGTAGGGGAATGAAGAGAGTGAGGGGTGTGAGGGGAGAGTGAAGGGAGTGGGGGAGTGAGGGGAATGAGCAAGATTTAGTTAGAGTGGGGGAGTGAGGGGAATAGGGGAATGAAGAGAGTGAGGGGAGTGAGGGAGGTTGAGGAAGAGTGAGGGGAGTAGGTGGAGGGAGGGGAGGGAGTTGGAGTGAGTTGGAGTGAGGGGAGTGAGTGAGATTGGGGGACAGCGAGGGGAGTAGGTGGAGTGAGGGTAGTGAGTTGGAGTGAGGGGAGTGAGCGAGATTGAGGAAGAGTGAGTGGAGTAGGGAGAATGAGAGTAGTGAGTTGGAGTGAGGGGAGTGAGGGAGATTGAGGGAGAGTGAGGGTATTAGGGGTAGTGAGGGGAGTAGGGGTAGTGAGGGGATTGAGGGAGATTGAGGAAGAATGAGGGGGGAGTAGAGGGAGTGAGTTGGAGTGAGGGGATTGAGGGAGATTGAGGGAGAGTGAGGGAATGAAGAGAGGGAGGGGATTGAGCGAGATTGAGGGAGAGTGAGGGGAGTAGGGGTAGTGAGTTGGAATGAGGGGATTGAGGGAGATTGAGACAGTGAGGGGAGTAGGGGAATGAAGAGAGTGAGGGGATTGAGCGAGATTGAGGGAGAGTGAGGGGAGTAGGCGGAGTAGGGGTAGTGAGTTGGAGTGAGGGGATTGAGGGAGATTGAGGGAGAGTGAGGGTAGTAGGGGGAGTGAGGGGAGTGAGGGGACTGAGGAAGAGTGAGGGAGTAGGGGGAGTGAGGGTAGTGCCAGTGTACGGGGTGATCGATGGTCGCCGTGGACGCGGTGGGCTGCAGGGACTGTTTCCGCACTGTATCTCTAATGTAAAGAGATAGTGAAGTGGTCGGGGGCTCCACATCACGGAGCAGCTGTAGACTGGCACGTACTCGAGAGGGTGAGAGAGCTCGGCTGATGGGCACCGGTCACCCAGATATCCCACCTGCAGGCTGACCTTCAACACTTGCCATTAAATCCAAGGAAGAGGAATCTACATTGGCCAGAGGAAGCAGCAAACCGGAGGACTGGGAGACATTTAGAATTTAATAGAGGAGGGCAAGGGTTTAATTCAGCATGAAATAGAGAATGAAAGAAAGCTTGCGGGGAATATAAAAGCTGACGGTAAATGCTTCTTTAGATATGTAAAAAGGAAAAGAATAGTGAAGACAAATGTAGGTCCCTTACAGTCAGAAACAGGTGAATTTATAATGGGAAACAAGGAAATGGCAGAACAGTTAAAGAAGTACTTTGGTTCTGTCTTCACTAAGGAAGACACAAACAATCTCCAAACAAATTGATCGTGTCCATAGTGCCTTTGTAAAATATTGGGGATTAGAACCAGAAACAGGCAAATTTGCTTCAGTCAGTACTATTGTACATGGGTTGCAACCTCATCTGAGACAAATGTTCTGTGTAACTTGTAGAGTGGGAAATGAAAGAAATGTATGATGTTCTGTCTATTTTACAACATTGTCAGTGCCAGAATGAACAACGGCAGCAGAGTGTTAATGAGAAACCAGGACGTAGAGACATCTTACCCTGTGGGTCCTAAAGCCCCGAAGGGAAGAATGTTGGGAAGGGGGAGGGGAAGAGTCAGGTCAGTGGGAGGGAGGGGGACAAGTAATAATAACTTGTTTTCATTGTGGTCAATATGGACACTGGGTTAGATACTGTCCGTACCGCGACACTTCAAACAACAACCAGGGACACCATCCCAATGTTTAGACCAACAACATTGTGCGCTGTGCCACACTGACCCCCTCTACTTCTCAAATCCAGATTATTAATTTTACGTTGATGGACCCTCTACCAGAGCGCCTGAATGCTGGCTCCCTTCAAACGGGCTATGTGATGTCAACCTCCAGCTCCACACTTGAATCAGCAGCATTGCCTTCCAAATGCTCTGCTCAACTTCCTGATCTCTTTGTCCTCACCCGTGCATATATTCTAGCCAAATCTAACACTGTTAACATTTATACAGATTCCCGCTATGCCTTTGGAGTTGTCCATGATTTTGGCAAATTATGGGAAGGCCGGCGATTTTTAACCCCTATAAGACACGATGTTATGCGCTCCCTCTGCTGTTGTTATATGGTACTCACCTGTTTCTGAGTTTTCTCCTGAGTGCAGGCCTCCTGGCTGTGAGTTGATAAATATTTCACTGTGTTTGATCGTGTGGCAATATCATTGAAATGGCCTAAGGGCGTGTGGACATTGCTGTTGCAATGCGTCCTTGTTGGTAAAGCGCGTGAGGTATATTCGTCATTGTCTGTAGACAATAGCCTTGACTATGAAATTGTAAAACCTGCCATTCTCAGAGCGTATGAGTTGGTTCCCGAAGCGTACCATCAAAAACTCCGGCGTTTCAGGAAATATGATAACCAAACATATGTTGCATTTGCTCGTGAAAAGGCGGCTCTGTTTGAACGCTGGTGGGCTTCTCATGGGGTAACAGATTTTGACCAGATAAGGTCCTTGATGATAATGGAGGATTTTAAAACTGTCTTCCTGATAGGGTGACAACATATCTTAATGAGCAGAAAGTCTCAGACGTGTCTCAGGCCGCTGTATTGGCGGATGAATATGTGCTCACTCAAAAGGCAAATTTTGGGGAACGATCCTGTGGTTTCAGTGGGAGACCAGTTGATCATGATGGTGTTGCTGGTAACAGTATAACAGCTTTTTCTGTGCCAGTTGATAGCAGCACTTCAAAGAAGTGGGAAGTCAAACCTGATAAAACCGACAGTGATTTAGGGGCTAAGGACAGTCCAATGTGTTTCTACTGTAAGGAGAGAAGGCACATTTTGAAAACGTGTCCCATTCTTAAAAAGAAAAAAGGGAAGCCGGTGACTTTGGTCAAAACACAGAAGGCACATGAAATCCCTGTGGCGCCTGAGACTGATGATTTGGTGGATATTTCCCCTTTTGTCATGAGAGGTTTTGTGTCTATGGAGGATGGGGACAGTAAAGTACCGGTGACAATCTTGCGTGATACTGCGGCCTCTCAAAATTAAACTCTTTTTGAACTTGAACCAGGTTGTGACTTATGTTACTCGGCTCTTGAAGTACCTGATTTAGGGAGCTAACACATGAGATAATGATCCGTAAACCGTTGAAAGCTGTTCAATTGCCCACAGTAGTGAAATGTTCCGCACACACTAAAGGTCAGGATGACATCTCTCAGGCAATGCCCGAGCTGACATCTCCTCACCCAATGCACAAACCCGCCTCCGGGTTGCAGCCGGTGCGGGGAGTCGGGAAGGGGAGACACCGCTCCGGGCAAGGACGAAAATCGCTTTTAAAACATGGGTGGGGGGGCACAATGAGTCCTGGCGTCTAGGGCAGGGGGTCGTCAACTTACTGCCCACGAGTCGAATCCGGTTCGTAACCCGAAATCATCCCGCCCGCAGGCGTATTCACCCCCCCCCCTCCAATTAGTCTTCGCGATCTGCAGCCAGTCCCGGGTTACACAGGCATATTCTTTTCCAATTAGTTTTCACGACCTGGGCAACACAGAGAGACCTGGAACAGGAGAGCCCACCTGGGCGCTACAACAAGTCCCGGCACAGTTGAGCCAACTGGCTGAAACGCCAAGATCACATAGCATGGGGGGGGGGGGGGGGATATTGTCCCCTTCCTTTCAAAACATTGGGGGGACATCCTCCGCCGGGTACCTCCCCCTCCCCGGATCCAGGATACTCCCCCCCCCCCCCCCCCCCACCCCGATGCAGGGCGGCGAAGGCCTGGACATAAGACACGAGATAATGATCCGTAAACTTTTGAAAGCTATTCAATTGCCCACAAATGCACACTAAAAAAAAGGATCAGGGTGACATCTCCTTAGGCAATGCCCGAGCTGATGTAGCAGCCCGAGCAGCAGCCACCCTGAAAATTAAAACAGTAATCCCCCAGTGTCTGGGAAATTGTGATTCACCAGGGCCCTCTATTACTGAAATAAAACAAATAGAAGCTGCTGCCGATGTTTCTGAGCGCCCATTTTTGAGGATAGATGCAAAATGTTTTCAATTGCCAAGTGATATTCGGCTCTCCACATTTAGAAACATAGAAAATAGGTGCAGGAGGACCAGCACCGCCATTCATTGTGATCATGGCTGATCGCCCCCAATCAATAACCTGTACCTGCCTTCTCCCCATATCCCCTGATTCCACTCGCCCTAGAGCTCTATCTAACTCTTTCTTAAATCCATCGGTGATTTGGCCTCCACTGCCCTCTGTGGCAGAGAATTCCACAAATTCACAACTCACTGGGTGAAAAAGTGTTTTCTCACCTCAATCTTAAATGGTCGCCCCTTTATTCTAAGACTGGTTCTGGGCTCGCCCAACAATGGGAACATTTTCCCTGCATGTAGAGAGCCAGCATGCCGTAACCTGAGAGACGGTGAATGACCAATATGCACGCACACACTAATTGATGTTAACTGACATTAAGAAATTAATATTGAATTGCTAAACTTGCCGTTCTGTTGTACTGCTTACAGCTGCAAGAACGTGTAGCAATTAATAAAAGGCTATAGGCCTATTGTGAGTTTATGTACAGGGACATATCTATCCATGCACTGTATACTTGTATTTATACTTATGCATTTTAAATATGTATGTCATGATTTATACTTTGGCAATATAACGATGTACTTTATCCTGCCAATAAAATTGAAATTGAGGGAGAGAGAGAGAGAGAGAGAGAGAGAGAGAGAGAGAGAGAGAGAGAGAGAGAGAGCACACGTGTGTGTGTGAAAGGATCATACACAAGGGGATACCCAAGTGGGCAGCGTCAATCTAAAACAATGTCAGTATCTGGTAGACTATGATGCTAAACCTCCTCACTTCAGTGTACTGGTACCTTTTCCAAAACCCTCAATGTTCATGGGATTGCTAGCGTGGGACTCTAAACCAGGGTCCTCCAAACTTTTCAATATGAGGGCCACATTATATATTTGACCCTTTTTTTCGGCCACCAAGGAAAAATGTCAGATTTATAAATTTAATGTCTCTCTCTCTCTCTGTCTCTCTCTCTGTCTCTGTCTCTCTCCCTGGTGTCTAGGGCAGGGGCCATCAACCTACGGCTAACCAGCCGGATGTGGCCCGCAGGGACATTTTTCTCCCAATTAATTCTTGAGACCTACGATCTGCAGCCAGTCCCGGGACACGCAGGCGTATTTTTCCCAAGGTGCACAAAATGCTGGAGAAAATCAGCGGGTGCAGCAGCATCTATGGAGCGAAGGAGATAGGCAACGTTTCGGGCCGAAACCCTTCTTCAGACTGGTGGGGGGTGGGGGGAAGAAAGGAAAAAGGAGGAGGAGGAGCCCGAGAGCTGAGGGAGAGGTAGGAAGGGGAGGATACAGCAAGGGTTAACAGAATTTAGAGAATTCAATGTTCATGCCAAGAGGATGCAGGCTCCCCAAGCGGAATATGCATTAAGCTGTTCCTCCAATTTGCAGTGTTGCTCACTCTGGCCGTGGAGGAGGCTCAGGACAGAGAGGTCGGATATGGAATGGGAGGGGGAGTTGAAGTGCTGAGCCACCGGATAAAATATATTAATGATTTGGACGAGGGAATTGGATGCAACATCCCCAAGTTTGCGGATGACCCTAAGCTGGAGGATAGTGTTAGGTGTGAGGAGGATGCTAGGAGGCTGCAAGGTGACTTGGATAGGCTGAGTGAGTGGGCAAATGCATGGCAGATGCATTAAAATATGGATAAATGTGAGGTTATCCACTTTGGTGGCAAAAACTGGAGGGTAGACTATTATCTGAATTGTGGCAGATTAGGAAAAGGGGAGATGCAACGAGACCTGTGTGTTATGGTACACCAGTCATTGAAAGTAGGCATGCAGGTGCAGCAGGCAGTGAAGAAAGCAAATGGTATGTTAGCATTCATAGCAAAAGAATTTGAGCATAGGAGCAGGGAGGTTCTACTGCAGTTGTACAGGGTTTTGGTGAGACCACACCTGGAGTATTGCGTACAGTTTTGGTCTCCAAATCTGAGGAAAGACATTCTTGCCATAGAGGGGGTGCAGAGAAGGTTCACCAGACTGATTCCTGGGATGTCAGGACATTCATATGAGGAAAGACTAGATAGACTCCGCTTGTACTCGCTAGAATTTAGAAGATTGAGGGGAAATCTTATAGAAACTTACAAAATTCTTAAGAGGTTGGACAGGTTAGATGCAGGAAGATTGTTCCCGATGTTTGGGAGGTCCAGAGCAAGGTGTCACAGTCTAAGGACAAGGGAGAATTCCTATAGGACCGAGATGAGGAAAACATTTTTCACACAGAGAGTGGTGAGTCTCTGGAATTCTCTGCCACAGAAGGTAGTTGAGGCCAGTTCATTTGGCTATATTTAAGAGGGAGTTAGATGTGGCCCTTGTGGCTAAAGGGATCAGGGAGTATGGAGAGAAGGCAGGTATAGGATACTGAGTTGGATGATCAGCCATGATCATATTGAAATGTGGTGCAGGCTCGAAGGGCCGAATGGCCTGCTCCTGCACCTATTTTCTATGTTTCTATGGGAGGTTGGGTTGGTTATTACAGACCGAGCACTTGTCCCTTCACCTCCCCACTCCATTCAAGGACCCAAGCAGTCATTCCAGGTCCGACAGAGGTTCACCTGCACCTCCTCCAACCTCATCTATTGCATCCGCTGCTCTAGATGTCAACTGATCTATATCGGTGAGACCAAGCGGAGCCTTGGCAATCGTTTCGTCGAACACCTCCGCTCGGTCCGCATTAATCAACCCGACCTCCCGGTGGCTCAGCACTTCAACTACCCCTCCCATTCCGTACCCAGCCTCTCTGTCCTGGGCCTCCTCCACGGCCAGAATGAGCAACACCGCAAGTTGGAGGAACAGCACCTCATATTCTGCTTGGGGAGTCTGCATCCTCTTGGCATGAACATTGAATTCTCTCAATTCTGTTAACCCTTGCTGTCTCCTCCCCTTCCTACCTCTCCCTCAGCCCTCAGGCTCCTCCTTTTTTCCTTTCCTCCCCCCCACAACCACCCCCCCCCCCACGCCTCCTCCCACCCCCCACCAGTCTGAAGAAGGGTTTCGGCCCGAAACATTGCCTATCTCCTTCGCTCCATAGATGCTGCTGCACCCGCTGAGTTTCTCCAGCATTTTGTGTAGCCTCTATTTTCCAGCATCTGCAGTTCCTTCTTTAACATGTAACTTTTCCAATTAGTGTTGGAGACCTGGGCACTACAGACCAGTCCTGGGGCAGTTAAGCCGACTGGCTGAAGCGCCAATGTCACAAAACATGGCGGGGCGGGGGGGGGGGGGGGATGTTGTCCCCACCTTTCAAAACATGGGGGGGAACAGGTCCCCATCCCCCTGCCGGGCACCCTCCCCCGGATCCAGGATGCTCCCCCCCACCGCAACGCAGGACGGCGATGGACTGGCCCGGGGGCAGAAAATGAAACTTACCATTGGAGCTGTCAGGTCAATGAGGGTGGAAAAATATTTTAATGCCATTCATATAAAGACAGGAGGGGAGGGGCAAGTGAGGGCGCTGTTTTGTCCACTACCACGGAACCCGCCTAATTGCCCGCAGCATGGGACGTGTGAGGCTGATGCGGGCCGGATGAAATCTGGTGGTGGGCCGCATGTGGCCCGCGGGACATAGTTTGGAGACCCCCCCTGCTCTAAACTAGCATCAATATTGATGTTGAACATCTTGGTGTTAATTCCACTTGACACTGCCAGAGATCTTAAAACATCACTTTGTGTTGGTGGACAGCTGACACTTTGATCAAGCAGCAAAAGGGCATGAAATATGTAATGCGGATACCTGCAGCTCTTTGCCCATCTCGATTGTGGCGGATATGCAGTATTCTATGGCACGCATACATACACACATACACACATGCATGCATAAATGCATACATACATACATACATGATACAAGATACAAGATACATTTATTTGACACGTGCCAGATGGCACAGTGAAATGTGATTACCATACAGCCATGCAATAAAATAAAAAACACAACACACGATAGAGTTCAACATAAAAACATCCCCACACAACAGAATCAACGTTTCCCACTGAGATCTTCCTCTAATGTTCCCCAACGTTCACCCGTGGTCGGGACCTCCCCGTGCCCTCCGCAGTCGCTGATACGGGCAGCCCAATGTACATGCATATTTGCATACATACATACAGGCAAACATACACACATACATGTGAACACACATACATACAGGCAAACACATACATACATGCAAACACACATACATACATTCAAACACACATACAAAAATACATACATACACACACATACCTACATACATTATACACACATAATAACATACATATATACACACACAGACACACATACATACACACACATAGGCATACAGGGTGCGGAGGAATCTGTGCAAACCTATATTACAGGCAGCAAGTGAGTTTTCAACCTCTCTCCTGTGTCCACGCTTCACTAGGAACGGCTGACTGATTCCTGATCAAATGAGTCTGGATGGTTTTAACTCCCCAAGGATTAGGGGCTACTTATCCCATAGTATAGGTCCCAATCTAATTGGTAGGTAGGGATTTATAAACAATGTCACCACATATCCAGAATACCCCGTGCTGAACAACCGTAGGGTGCTGCTCAGTTCAGTTCATGCAAAATAACTTCCAGAGGACAGTCTGTGGGCGTGTGTGTGTGTGTGTGTGTGTGTGTGTGTGTTTGTGTGTATGTATGTATGTATGTATGTATGTATGTATGTATGTATGTATATATGTATGTGTGTATTTCTGTTCGTATGTAAGTGTGTGTATGTGTATATGTATGTCATTGACGGCTTCAGGCAGCGCTGACGGCATGTGGGCTGCACAGAGCTTCCCGTGTTACAAGCGCTGCGGATGAAAGGCCTGGAGAATTATGCCTACCTAAGAAATCGATCTCTTACATAGGCATAATTCTCCCATGCCTTACTATTTATATTTAGTTATTACCATGTTATAATTTTAGTCAGGGTAGGCAGTGCCTACCTTGCCTACCCTGACGGCACGTGCCCACCTGGCCTGGGAGTAAATGAGCTGGAGAAAGCAAGCATCAGTACTTCAGCCACCATGGAATAAGTAGAGAGCCGGATGGTAGATGCGATTTTGACTCTTCACTGAAGTCCAGACACAGCCCAAGATGGTTATTCAATATCGGATAACTCTGGACTTTCTCCTAGTGGCCCAGGGGAGGGTGTGTGCAACCCTTAACACATCCTGCTGTTTCTTCCCGAACCAAGACAAACAGATTGAAAGCACAGTTTCCAAGGTCAGGGAGACATTCCCACCAGTCAAGGGGTTTAATTTCTGTGATCTGCTGCAAGGTGTGGACATGGTCATGAATATTTATTAAGGGCCTGTCCCACCAGCATGCGTTTGCATGCGTCTAGCGCGACCAAACGTGGTCGCTTGAGGCATACGGCCTCGCGGGGCCAGTCCCAATTCGAACCGTGGAGGCGTATGGAGTTGTGCCATGTCCACACCTTGCAGCAGATCTCAGAAATTGAACCCCTTGTCTGGTGGGAGTGCCTCCCTGACCTTGGAAACCGTGCTGGAGGGCTCGTTAAGACCATTTTAAAACATGCTATTATTATTTTAGTCGCTGTTGTCACCATATATATATTGTTCCAGCTATCACTCTGCCTCATTCGAGCTCACCTCCTTGTCCCGTCTCAGTGCTGAGCCACAACACATCCTGTTTCAATATGATCCTGATGATGCCATCATGCAACTCATGAATATCGGTTTGTCAAGGAGGACTCTCTCTAACTTCTACAGGTGCACAGTAGAGAGCATGCTGACCGGTTGCATCATGGCTCGGTTCAGCAACTTGAGCTCCCAGGTGCGGGAAAGTCCACAAAAAGTAGTAAACACTGCCCAGTCCATCATCGGCTCTGACCTACCTACCATCGAGGGGATCTATCACAGTCGTTGCATCAAAAACGCTGGCAGTATCATCAAGGACTCACACCATCCTAGCCACACACTCACCTCCCCGCTACCTTCAGGTAGAAGGTACAAGAGCCTGACATCTGCTCCTTCCCCACAGCTATCAGGCTCCTTCCCCACAGCTATCCGGCTATTAAACACAACTGAAACAAATCTCGGAACATTGAGAGCCCTTTGCACTTTATCTGATTATTTATGTGTGTGTATATATAGTAATCAAGAGCATAATAGACCATTTTCTGTTTATTTGCACTGTATCTGCTTATTTATTGATGTGTGTATATATTGATATAATGGTATATGGACACACTGATATGATATGTTCTTTATCCATGCCTACTATATTACGTTGTGCAGAAGCAAAGCAAGAATTTCCATTCTCCTATCCGGGACAACTTGACAATAAACTCTCCTGACTTGTGTGTGATAACACTGATTTAACAATTTTATTGTTGATCTGTTTGGACTAAAGGGGAGATTGTGGGAATTTGGGACGAACTGAGCTGTTCTTCCATCTGTATTTCAACGTGGCAGCACCTCACTCTGTGGGACGGAGGCAGAGAAGGGAAGCACTCAGACCCAACATGTAGGGGAGAAAAAGAAAAAGATAAATAAACAGAGATAGATGTGGTGGGTTTTCTTAAATGTGTATATGTTAATGCTAGGTGCAAGGGCTGGATGTTTTGGAGTTTGTACCATGTGCGCAGGATAGTTTTTTGCAGCAATACATACAGGTACCTAATAGAGAATGGGCAGTGTTGGACCTCCTGTTAGGAAATGAGACAGGTCAGGTGACTGAGGTATGTGTTGGGGAGCACTAGGGGTCCAGTGATCACAATACCACTAGTTTCAATATAATTATGGAGAAGGTCAGAACTGGACCAAGGGTTGAGATTTTTGATTGGAGAAAGGCTAACTTTGAGGAGATGCGAAAGGATTTAAAAGGAGTGAATTGGGACATTTTGTTCTAAGAGAAGAATGTAGTAGAGAAATGGAGGACATTTAAAGGTGAAATTTTAAGAGCACAGAATCTTTATGGCCCTGTTCAGTTGAAAGGAAAGAGTATTAATTGGAAAGAGCCATTGTTTTAAAGGGAAATTGGACACGATTTGGAAAAAGAGAGAGATCTACAATAATTATAGGCAGCATGGAGTAAATTAGGTGCTTGAGGAGTATAAAGAATGTAAAAAGAATCTTAAGAAATAAATTAGAAAAACTAAAAGAAGATATCAGGTTGCTTTGGCAAGTAAGGTGAAAGTAAATCCAAAGGGTTTCTACAGCTACATTAATAGCAAAAGGATAACTAGGGATAAAATTGGTTCATTGGAGAGTCAAGGTGGACAGCTACCTGCAGAGCTGAAAGAGATGGGGGAGATATTGAACAATTTATTTTCTTTGGTATTCACCAAGGAGATGGATATTGAATTATGTGAGGTAAGGGAAACAAGTAGGGTAGCTATGGAAACTATGAGGATGAAAGAAGAGGAAGTACTGACACTTTTGAAAAATATAAAAGTGGATGAGTCTCCAGGTCCTGACAGAATAATCCCTAGGACATTGAGTGAAGTTAGTGTAGAAATAGCAGGGTCTATGACAGAAATATTTCAAATATCATTAGAAACGGGAATGGTGCCGGAGGATTGGCGTACTGCGCATGTTGTTCCATTGATTAAAAAGGGTTCTAAGAGTAAACCTAGCAATTATAGACATGTTAGTTTGAGGTCAGTGGTGGGAAAATGAATGGGAAGGATACTTAGAGATAATAATCATCTGGATAAACGGGGTCTGATTAGGAACAGTCAACATGGATTTGTGCCTGGAAGGTCATGTTTGACTAATCTTCTTGAATTATTTGAAGAGTTTACTAGGGAAATGGATGAGGGTAAAACAGTGGATGTTGTCCATATGGACTTCAGTAAGGCCTTTGACAAGGTTCCACATGGAAGGTTGGTTAAGAAGTTTCAATTGTTGGGTATTAATGGTGGAGTAGCAAGATTGATTCAACAGTGGCTGAATGGGAGATACCAGAGAGTAATGGTGGATAACTGTTTGTCAGGTTGGAGGTCGGTGACTAGTGGGGTGCCTCAGGGATCTGTGTTGGGTCCACTGTTGTTTGTCATATACATCAATGGTCTGGATGATGGTGTGGTAAATTGGATTAGTAAGTATGCAGATGATACTAAGATAGGTGGTGTTGTGGATAATGAAGTAGATTTTCAAAGTCTACAGAGAGATTTAGGCCATTTGGAAGAGTGGGCTGAAAGATGGCAGATGGAGTTTGATGCTGATAAGTGTGAGGTGCTACATGTTGGCAGGACAAATCAAAATAGAATCCGAGATGGATTCTTAGAGCGGCTTGTAATGGAGCCGACCAGAGAAAAGGCAATTCTGGATTTAGTGTTGTCCAATGAACCAGATATGATAAGAGAACTCGAGGTAAAGGAGCCGCTTGGAGGTAGTGATCATAATATGATTAGTTTTAATCTGCAATTTGAAATTGGAATTGGCAGTGATGCAGTTGAACAAAGGGGACTATGAATGCATGAGAGGGGAGCTGGCCAAAGTAGACTGGAAAGGGATCCTAGCAGGAATAACGGTGGAGCAGCAATGGCAGGAATTTCTGGGCATAATCCGGAAGATGCAGGTTCATTTCATTCCAAAAAAGGAAGAAAGATTCTAAAGGGAGTAGGAGGCAATCATGGCTGACAAGAGAAGTTTCGGATAGAATAAAACTAAAAGAAAAGATGTATAACACAGCAAAGAGTAGCCGGAAGCCAGAGGATTGGGAAACGTTCATACGACAACAGAAAGAAACAAAATGGGCAATACGGGCTGAAAAGATGAAGTACGAAGGGAGACTTGCCAGGAATATAAAGAAGGACAGTAAAAGCTTCTTTAGATATGTTAAGGGACAAAGAGGAGCAAAGTCAAATGTGGGTCCCTTGAAGGCAGACACGGGTGAAATTATTAAGGGCAACAAGGAAATGGCAGAAGAGTTGAATAGGTACTTCGGATCTGTCTTCACTAAGGAAGACACAAACAATCTCCCAGATGTACTGGAGGACGGAATATCTAAGGGGGTAGAGGAACTGAAATAAATTTTCATTAGGGGAGAAATAGGGTTGGGTAGGCTAATGGGACTGAAGGATGATACATCCCCTGGGCTTGATGGTCTGCATCCCAGGGTCCTCAGGGAGGTGGCTCTAGAAATAGTGGACGCATCGGTGATCATTTTCCAATGTTCAATAGATTCAGGATCAGTTCCTGTGGATTGGGGAAGATAGCTTATGTTATCCCACTTTTCAAGAAAGGAGCGAGAGAGAAAACGGGGAATTACAGACCAGTTAGCCTGACTTCAGTGGGAACATGCTGGAGTCAATTATTAAAGAGGTAATAATGGGGCATTTGAATAGCAGTAAAAGGATTAGTGCAAGTCAACATGGATTTATGAAAGGGAAATCATGCTTGACTAATCTTCTGGAATTTTTTGAGGATGTGACAAGTAAAATGAATGAAGGGGTGCCAGTGGATGTAGTGTATCTAGACTTTCAGAAAGCCTTTGCCCCCATGAGGTCCCGCACGGGGAGACTGGGTGACTAAAATTAGAGCACGTGGTATTGGGTTGTAGGGTGTTAACATGGATAGAAAATTAGTTCATAAACCGGAAGCAAAGAGTAGGAGTGAACGGGTCCTTTTCAGAATGGCAGGCAGTGGCGCGTGGAGTGCCGCAAGGGTCAGTGTTGGGGCCGCAACTGTTTACCATATATATTAATGATTTGGAAGAGGGAATTAGGAGCAACACTAGCAAGCAAGTTTGTGGATGACACAAAGCTGGGTGGCAGTGTGAACTGTGAAGAGGATGTTAGGGTGCAGGGTGACCTGGACAGGTTGAGTGAGTGGTGAGATGCATGGCAGATGCAGTATAAATGTGAGATTATCCGCTTTGGTGGCAAAAGCAAGGGGGCAGATTATTATCTCAATAGGGTTAGGTTAGGTAAGTGGGAGGTGCAGCGAGACCTGAGTGTCCTTGTACACCGGTCATTGAAAGTTGGCTTACAGGCAGTGAAGAAAGCTAATGGAATGTTGACCTTCATAAAAAGAGGATTTCAGTATAGGAGTAACGGGGTTCTTCTTCAGTTGTATAGGGCTCTGGTGAGACCTTATCTGTAGTGTTGTGTACAGTTTTGGTCTCCTAATTTGAGGAAGGACATCCTTTATGATTGAGGCAGTGCAGCGTAGGTTTACGAGATTGATCCCTGGGATGGTGGGACTGTCATTTGAGGAAAGATTGAAAAAACTAGGCTTGTATTCACTGGAGTTTAGATGGATGAGGAAGATCTCATAGAAACATATAAAATTATAAAAGGACTGGACAAGCTGGATGCAGGAAAAATGTTCCCAATGTTGGACGAGTCCAGAACCAAGGGCCACAGTCTTAGAATAAAAGGGAGGACATTTAAGACTGAGGCGAGAAAAAATGTTTTCACCCAGAGAGTTGTGAATTCATGGAATTCCCTGCCACAGAGGGCAGTGGAGGCCAAAACACTAGATAGATTTAAGAGAGAGTTAGAGCTCTAGGGGCTAGTGGAATCAAGGGATATGGGGAGATGGCAGACATGGGTTATTGATAGGAACAATCAGCCATGATCACAATGAATGGCGATACTGGCTCGAAGGGCCAAATGGCCTCCTCCTGCACCTATTTTCTATGTTTATCTATCTTCTATATACTATTCAAACTGTGTGTGTGTGTGTGTGTGTGTGTGTGTGTGTGTGTGTGTGTGTGTGTGTGTGTGTGTGTGTGTGTGTGTGTGTGTGTGTGTGTGTGTGTGTGTGTGTGTGTGTGTGTGTGTCTGCCGACCGACCGCCGGCTGGGTGTCACATTTTTCGCCCTTTGATTCCCTGCTCCGCCAAAACCGGACACTCAAACGCCGCCATTTTTTACATTTTGCCAGACATACGCTTGTACATTCACAAACACACTCCTCATTACATTTAGACATTTTTATGTACACTTTTTAAACATAAAATCCTTCACACACACACCCCCCCCCCCCCACACCCCCCCCCCCCCCCCCCCCCCACCCCCCCCCCCCCCCCCCCCCCCCACCCCCCCCCCCCCCCCCCCCCCCCCCCCCCCACACCACACACACACTCACTCATTTTGTGGCTCCTGCTAGCCAGGCACCATAACTGCAGCTGCTGCAGCTCGCTCTCCTCCAAAATGGTGCCATTTTTCTTTGCCGATTTTCCCTGACAATTCGGCTCCTAATTTCACTTTTCATTCCCTTCCCCCCCTCTCCCCTCCCCCTTCTTCCCCCCCTCCCCTCTTCCCCCCCCCCCCCCCCCCGTACTCGGGTACTGAAGCACGTTCGGGGGTCCAGACGCAACGGCTCTGCACTTGGTCTAGTGTATTACTTAAAGTCTGATCTTGACTGCTTTTGGCTCGCTGTGCTGTGATTTCCAAGAGAACGCCATCACCTACGGCCGTCATATTTGGCCACCTCGCTCAGAGCACTACTCCGCCTTCCAGGACCAGAGAATCTTTCCCATCGATGCAAAATCAGAGAGATATTACTGTTTTTTTTTTAATTTCCCACTCTCCCTGCTGCCCCTGCTGGAGGAAGGGGAAGGGACTATAATACCAGGAAGTGGTGTGCCTCACTCAGTCTCTGCAAGATGGAGGAAGCGAGTGGTGTGCCTTGCTCAGTCTCTCTCAGCACATGTCCACTCAACTGTAAGTGCCCTTAATGTGGTTCTAAATGGTTGCAAAAAGTGTCTATTGGTTCTAAAAGGTTGCAGAAAGTGTCTATTGGTTCTAAAAGGTTGCAGAAAGTGTCTATTGGTTCTAAAAGGTTGCAGAAAGTGTCTATTTGGTCTAAATGGTTGCAGAAAGTGTCTGTTGTGTCTAAATGGTTGCAAAAACTGTCTATTGTGTCTACATTGTTGCAAAACGTGTTTATTGGGTCTAAATTGTTGCTAAACGTGGTTATTGGGTCTAAATTGTTGCAGAAAGTGTCTATTGGGTCTAAAGTGGTTGCAGAAAGTGTCTCTATTGGGTCTAAAATGCTTGCTGAAAGAGTGTCTCTATCTATCTTCCATCTATATTACTAAAAGTCTGATCTTAACCGCTTTTTGCTCGCTTTGCTGTGATTGCAGAAAGAACGGCGCCACCTACGGCCGCCATTTTTGGCCACATTGCTCAGAGCCCTACTCCGCCTTCCAGGACCAGAGGATTTTTCCCATTGATAAAATATCAGAGAGATATTACTGTTTTTAAATATTCCCCATTCTCTCTGCTGCCCCTGCTGGAGGGAGGGGTAGGGACTATAAAACCAGAAAGTGGTGTGCCTCACTCAGTCTCTGCAAGATGGAGGAAGCCAGTGGTGTGCCTCACTCAGTCTCTCTGAGCTCTGAACACTTGTCTGCTCAACTGTGAGTGCACTTAATGTGGTTCTAAAAAGGTTGCAAAAAGTGTCCATTGGTTCTAAAAGGTTGCGGATAGTGTATATTGGTTCTAAAAGGTTGCAGATAGTGTATATTTTAGTGGCTCGCTGTGCTGTGATTTCCAAGAGAACGCCATCACCTACGGCCGTCATATTTGGCCACCTCGCTCAGAGCACTACTCCGCCTTCCAGGACCAGAGAATTTTTCCCATCGATGCAAAATCAGAGAGATTTCTCAAAATCAGACAGATAAATTAAATGGTTGCAAAAACTGTCTATTGTGTCTAAATGGTTGCAAAACTGTCTGTTAAAGAAGGAACTGCAGATGCTGGAGAATTGAGGGTACACAAAAGGCTGGAGAAACTCAGCGGGTGCAGCAGCATCTAAGGAGTGAAGGATATAGGCGATGTTTTGGGTCGAGACCCTTCTTCAGACTGGTCAGGGATCAGGGAAACGAGAGATATAGACGGTGATGTGGAGAGATAAAGAACAATGAATGAAAGATATGCAAAATAGTATCGATGATAAAGGGAACAAGCCATTGTAAGCTGTTTGTTAAATATTTTTATTAATTGTAAGTACATATTAATAGAATATACTTACATACATTCGTAATATTATTAATATTAACATTTAAGACATTTGTATTTATATGCATTTTTTTTACAAGTAAGAAAAGATAGAGAAAAATAACATAGAAATAAGAAATCAAAAATAAAGAAGTGAATGGAGTTTTGAAAAGTTATCCATCGTTGGAGATATATCCATGATTTGTTCTACGTATTTCTTCATCTATTCCATTATTCAGGTTTCAGTCAGGCTCTCGCACTGAGCCACTTTGACCCTTTAGATATTCGATGTATGGAGACCATATTCCTCTGAAAAGATCCAACCTGTCCATTAGGACAAGCCTCAATCTTTCCAGATGAAGTGTCTCCGACATTCCTGTAATCCACATTTTGATTGTGGGGGGTGTAGGACCTTTCCAGAATTTCAATATTAATTTTTTCCCAATTATTAAACTATAATCAATAAAATGTATTTGATTTGTTGTTATTAATTGATCTGTTTCCAGTATTCCCAGTATTATTAACTTTGAATCAGGAATCAGATTCATATTAACAACATTCGAAATTATCCTAAATATTTCTGTCCAACATTTTGTGATTTTTACTCAATTTGTAAATTATTTGTAAGATATCGCCACTGCGATATCTCCTCAAGGTATGCCTACTTTGAAGAAGTTCTCCTCCTCCCTACGGAGACAGTTTCACAACCTCCTCTCTAACTGCTCTTCTCATTTTCACACCACAAACCGCTTACAATGGCTTGTTCCCTTTATCATCGATACTTTTCTGCATCTTTCATTCATTGTTCTTTATCTCTCCACATCACCGTCTATATCTCTTGTTTCCCTGATCCCTGACCAGTCTGAAGAAGGGTCTCGACCCGAAACGTCGCCTATCTCCTTCGCTCCTTAGATGCTGCTGCACCCGCTGAGTTTCTCCAGCCTTTTGTGTCCCCTGCAAAAACTGTCTATTGGGTCTAATTGGTTGCAAAAACTCTCTATTGTGTCTAAATGGTTGCAAAAGCTGTCTATTGGGTCTAAAAGGTTGCAGAAAGTGTCTATTGGGTCTAAAATGGTTGCAGAAAGAGTCTATTGGTTCCAAAATGCTTGCTGATAGAGTGTCTCTTTGGTATACCCGAGGAGAAAAGGCACAAGGCCTGACAAATATTTGTATTGGGTACTTTTGGCTTGAAGTGAAATGGCACTGCTGCAAATGGTGGCTGGGAGCTTTCCTTTCGCTCTTAGTGAAAAGGCACGGCTGCAATTTCAAGGAACAAGCCCAGCGGTGAGGTCCACTGTCCAGCCCCACCAGCCTGACTGATCTCCAGCACATCAAGCATGATGGACTGAGCTGCCCACGCAATGAATTCCATTTTGGACTCACAATGTCCATACTCGCCTATGGAGACCAGTAGTCCCGTCCGCCAACAACATCCATACCAGCACTCCAAAAGTGACCCTCCACCACTGGCTACCAATATTGTAAAAGCTCGTGGTGAAGGGTGAAAATTGCATCGTGGGAAACCAGCCCCCCGTGTGAACATGGCACCCAAAGGGTCCCACTTTTTAAGTCTAAGAAATTTTGAATTAGGAATGCAGTTGAACAGAGGGATCTAGGATAACTGTGCATATTTTTACATTTCCCAGAAAAGGTGAATCTCATGTAGATTCGGGTGTAAAGAAATCATTGGTGTTTTGCCTTTATAAATCTAGAGCATTGAGTATAGAAGTTTGGAATGTAATGTTAAAAATTGTACAAGCATAGGAGTGAGGCCAATTCTGAATATGGTGTACAATTCTGGTCGCTAGTTATAGGAAAGATGTCCAACAAAAATAGAGAAACAGAGGAGATTTACTAAATTTTTGCCTTGGGTTTTCCGAGCACTAAGTTACAGAGAAAATGCTGTTGAACAAGATAGGTCTTTATTCTTTGGAGGCAGAAGTTTAAGGGGGTACTTGAAAGGTACCATTATAATTATGAGAGGAAAAGACGAAGTTGTCGTGGGAAAAGCCATTTCCCTTGAGAGTAGGGAAGATTCAAACAGAGGGCATGATTTGAGAATTACGGGACAAAGGTTTAGGGGCAACATAGGGGGAACTTCTTTATTCAGAGTGTAGCTGTGTGAATCGAGCTTCCAATAGAAGTGGTGAGGCAGCGGTTCGATTTAACATATTAAAAATAAATTGGATAGGTATATGACGGGAAAGGAATGGAGGGTTATGGTCTTGAGTGCAGGTAGATGGGACTAGGTGAGAGTAAGTAATCGGCACGGACTAGTAGGGCCGAGATGGCCTGTTTCCGTGCAGTAATTGTTGTATGGTTATAAATCGAACATTCCTGGTGCACGTGTGTCAAGAAAACAAGTTCGCTTAATATAAAGAAGAGCTTGTGAACTCAAGCTAACACGGCTATTCCTGAGAACTATCCACACAGATAAAGGAGCTGTTTTTCAGTCGAAAGTTATGAATGTTGGATCAAGAAAAGTTAATCCCTGTAAACAAGTTTACGTGATTACATCTCGAATTTGTTTTTCAAACGATTGATATTAAAATATTGCATTCTTTCGTATCGTGAGGACCGTCCCCTTGCTTGACTGTTCCCCTGGTCTGACAAGTTATTGCTAATAATGTCGTAACATTCAGAAAGTAACTCACGTCTTGTGTAAAATCAATTCCAACAGAGATTGTGTCGCAGAAATATGATATGAGATTTTTTGAAGATGTGTACCATAAAGGTTCACATAGAGGTGAGTGAGGAGACTGAGGGAGATTGAGAAGAGTAGGGGAGGTGAGGGGAGTGAGGTATTGAGTTGAGTGTGGCGGGATCGAGGGAGATTTGAGGAAAGAGTGAGGGAGAGTGAGGGGAGAAGGAAGTGAGGGATGAGAGCGAATGAGGCAGAGTGAGGGGAGTAGGGGTAAGTGAGTTGGAGTGAGGGGAGTGAGGGGATTGAAGGGAGAGTGAGGGGATAAGGGAGTGAGGGATGAGTTAGGAGTGAGGGGCGTGAGGGACTGAGAAGAGAGAGTGAGTAGGGGGAGTGATGGTAGCCAGTGTACGTGGTGATCGAAGTACGCCGTGGACGCGTGGCAGCAGGGGGATTGTTCTCCTGCACTGTATCTCCTAATGTAAAAGATAGTGACGGAGGACGGGGGCTCCACATCACGGAGCAGCAATAGACTGACACGTACTCGAAAGGGAGAGAGAGCTCGGCTGATGGCACCGGTCAACCCAGATATCCCACCTGCAGGCTTACCTATCAACCCTTGCCATTAAAAACCAAGGAATAGGCATCTAAATTGGCCAGACGCGGAACAGCAAACCGGATGACTGGGTGACAATTTCAGAATTTCAATAGAGAAGGGCAAGAGGGGGGGGGTTTAAATTCAGAGGAACACTAGAGCACGAAAGAAAGCATTGCGGGGACTACAAAAACTGACGAGTAAATCTGTTTCTTTAGATATGTAATAAGGAAAGAGTAGTGATGACAAATGTACAGGTCCTTACAGTCAGAACAGGTGAATTTTATAATGGAAAACAAGGAAAAGGCGAACAATTAAACAAGTACTTTGCGATTCTGATCTTTCACTAAGGAAGACACAAACAATCTCCAAACAAATTGCGAGATCGTGTCCAGAGTGCTTTGTAAAATATTGGGGATTAGAACCAGAACAGGGAATTTGGCTTCAGTCAGTACTATTGTAAACACTGGTGTAGCAACCTCATCTGAGACAAATAGTTTTCTGAGTAGCTTTGTAAAGTGGGAACCGAAAGATCATGTATGAAGACATCTGACAAATTTTACAACACTTGTCAGATGCCAGAATGAAACAATGGCAGCAGAGTGTTAATGAGAAACGCAGGACGTAGAGACATCTTACTGTGGTGTCCTAAGCCCCCGAAGGTAAAATTTGGGAAGATGGGAGGGAAGAGTCATGTCAGTGGGGGCGAGAGGCGGGAAGGGGACAAGTAATAATTAACTTGTTTTCATTGTGGTCAATATGGACACTTGGTTAGATACAGTCCGTACCGCGACACTTCAAACACCAACACAGGGACAACCAACCCAGTTTACACCAGGGTCTCCAAACTAACCAGGACACCATCCCAATGTATACACCAGGTTCCAAACTAACCAGACACCATCCCAATATTTAACACCAGGGGTCTCCAACTACCATGGACACCATCCCAATGTTTTACACCAGGGGTCCTCCAAACTAACAGGGACACCATCCAAAGTTTACAAACCAGGGTCTCCAAACTAACCAGGCACCATCACCAATAGTTTACACTGACAACACTGTGCGCTGTGGCCACAATGACCCCCTCTACTTCCCACTGAGCCAGATGGTGAAACACATGGCTGCAATCTTGTTACTAGACTCACCTACACACCTGAACGAACCTTGAAGTTCATGCCGCTCACAAATCCCAGATTATTAATTTTACGTTGGGGCACGCCTCTACCAGAGCGCCTGAATTGCTGCTCCCTTCAAACGGGCTGTGTGATGTCAACCTCAGCTCCACACATGAAATCAGCAGCATAGCTTCCAAATGCTCTTATCAACTTCCTGATCCTTTGCCCTCACCCGTGCATATATTCTATGTAAATCAAAACCGTTAATATTTCTACACGATTCCCGCTATTCCTTTTTTCATGAATTGGCAACGGATTGATAACATCATCCGGTACCCCTATAAGACCGAGTGATAATGATCCGCAAACCGTTTGGAAGCTGTTCAATTACCCACAGTTGTTGAAAGGTATCCGCACAACACTACAAGGTCGAGGATGAACATCCTCAGGCAATGCCCGAGACTGACACCCTCCTCACCCAATGCCAAACCCGCCCGTGGTTGGATTCCAGTGCGGGACCGGGAAGGGGAGACACCACGCCGGCAAGGACGGACATCGCCCCCCCCGCTTTAAAAAATGGGTGTGGGGGGGGGCACAATGAGCCCTGGCGTCCTACAGCAACTACTTGCCCACTGCCGATCGTAACCCGAAATCATCCGGTCCGCTCAGGCGTATTTTTTCCAATCAATTTATCACCGCGAACTGCGATCTGCAGCCAGTCCCGGGCATCGCAGGCGTGATTTGTTTCCAATTAGTTTTCGCGAGCTGGCAATACAGAGAGCCCCTGGAGCGAGAGCCCACCTGGCGCTACGATCCAGTCCCGGGGCAGTTTTGTGCCCGACTGGCTGAAAACGCCAAGATCACACAACATTGCGGGGGGCGGAGGGGGAGATTGTCCCCACCTTCAAAACATGTGTGGGAACCGGTCCCCCACATCCCCCCCACATCCCCCCCGTCGGATACCCTCGCCCTCGCCCGCATCCAGGATGCTGGGGGGGGGGGGGGGGGCGACGCAGGGCGGCGATGGACTGGCCCGGGGGCAGAAAAGGAAACTTACCCGTGGAGCTATCAGGTCAATGGCAAGGGGGGGACGATTTTAATGCCAGTCATGTAAAGACTGGAAGGGGGGGCAAGCGAGGGCGCTGCCACGGAACCCGCCTAATAGCCCGCAGCATGGGACGTGAGCATGATGCGGTCCGGATTAAATTTCGTGATGGGCCGGATATGGCCCGCGAGTCATAGTTTGGACTACCCTGCTCTAAACTAACATCGATATTGATGTTAACCATTTTGGTGTGAATTCCAATTGCCACTGCCACAGATCTTAAAACATCACTTTGTGTTGGTGGACAGCTGATACTTTGATCAGGCAGCAAAATGGCATGAAATATGTAATGCGGATACCTTCAGCTCTTTGCCCACCCAGATTGTGGCGGACATGCAGTATTATATGGCACACATACATACATACATGCATACACACATACATACAAACACACACGCATATATACATGCATACACAATACATACGTTCATACACGCACACCTATATACATGCATACATACATAATACATACATACATACCTACAGTGACAAATACTTACACACACATACATGTATATAAACATACATAGACACATACATACGCATATATACACACATACATACACACATACATCGACGCATACACACATACACACACATGTAGCGGCCTGGACGATGTCAGGAAAACACCAGACACCAAGCAGGTTCAGAAGTAGTTTAATGAAGTCTCGAGAACACTCCGCACCCCAGCGAACAGGACCTGGTAAAACCCCGTGGCAGTCAACCATCCCTGTCCTTCAAGAGACGAGGGGGGTGATCCATGGAGTGGACTAATCCCCAGGGACCGCCACAGGACCCCCACCCCCCAAGATCCCGAGGCACGACACAGACAGGAGGGCGACCAGCCTGAGTGCGCACCATGCCCGGCACAGGAGCGGGCCACTGACCAACAGGTGCAGGGGACGTAGTAGCCACTGGTGGAGGCACCGTAGACAGAGGGCACCCTCACTTGTCCGTCCCTCACTTACACCCCTCTGTCTCTCTGCTCCCATCCCCCTGCCACATTAGTTTAAACCCTTCCCGACAGCACTAGCAAACACTCCCCCAAGGATACTGCACCTGGGCTGGAATGGAACCAATGTCCTTGGGGCAGTGTTTGCTAGTGCTGTCGGGGAGCATTTAAACTAATGTGGCGGGGGGTGGGAGCATGAGCAGAGAGACAGAGGGGTGTAAAATGAGGCTAGAAGTAATAGGTAGCAAGATTAAAAATAAAAGTGGCAGACAGACAAATCCAGGGCAAAAATCAAAAAGGACCACTTTTCAACACAATTGTATAAGGGGTAAGACTGTTGTAAAAACAAGTCTGAAGGCTTTGTGTTTCATTGCAAGGAGCATTCGTAATAAGGTGGGTGAGTTGAATGTGCAGATAGCTATTAATGAATTTGATATGGTTGGGATCACGGAGACATGGCTCCAGGGTGACCAAGGCTGGGAGATGAACATCCAGGGATATTCAATATTCAGGAGGAATAAACAGAAAGGAAAAGTGGGGGCTAAGCGTTATGGTTAAGATGAGGAGATTAACGCAATAGAAAGAAGGATCATTAGTTGGAGGATGTGGAATTGATATGGGTAGAGCTGCGAAACACTAAGGGGCAGAAAATGCTAGTGGGAGTTGTGTACAGGCCACGTAACAGTTGTAGTGGGTACACAAACAGCTGGAGAAACTCAGCGGGTGCAGCAGCATCTAAGGAGCGAAGGAGATAGGCGACGTTTCGGGTCGAGACCCTTCTTCAGACTGGTCAGGGATCAGGGAAACGAGAGATATAGACGGTGATGTGGAGAGATAAGGAACAATGAATGAAAGATATGGCAAAATAGTTAATCGATGATAAAGGGAACAAGAAATTGTTAAGCTGTTTCGGATGGTTGGTAAATGATAGAAGCTGGTGCGACTTGGGTGGGGAGGGAGATAGAGATAGAGGGAATGCCGGGCACAGGGACTGTGGGAGAGGTGGGAAAAAAGGGGAGGAGACTAGGGGTTAACTGAAATTGAGAAAAATTCAATGTTCAATGCCCAAAGATGCAGACTTCCCCTAAGCGGAATATGAGGTGTGTTTCCTCCAGCGTGCGGAGTGTTGCTCAATCTGGCCGTGGAGGTGCCCAGGCCGAGAGGTCGGATGTGGTATGGGAGGGGGGTGTTTGAAGTGCTGAGCCACGGGGGAGTCGGTGTTGGTTATTGGCGGACCGAGCGGAGGAGTTCGGCGAAGCGATCGAAGCCTCCGCTTGGTCTCACCGATATAGATCATCTGGCATCTGGAGCAGCGGATGCAGTAGATGAGGTTGGAGGAGGTGCAGGTGAACCCGCTGAGTTTCTCCAGCTGTTTGTGTACCCTCGATTCTCCAGCATCTGCAGTTCCTTCTTTAAAACAGTTGTAGTGGAGTTGAGGGTGGCATTAAACAGGAAATTAGAAATGCATGCAACAAAGGTAAAACAGTTATAATGGGTGACTTTAATCTACATATAGATTGGGTGAATCAAATTGGCAGGGGTGCTGAGGAAGAGGATTTCTTGGAATGTATGGGGGATAGTGTTCCAAACCAACAAGTAAAGGAACCAACGAGAGAGGAGGCTATTCTAGACTGGGTACTGAGTAATGAGGAAGGGTTAGTTAGCAGTCGTGTTGTGCGTGGCCACTAGGGCAAGAGTGACCATAATATGGTTGAGTTCTTCATTAGGATGGAGAGTGACATTGTTAATTCAGAAACAATGGTTCTGAACTTAAAGAAAGGTAACTTTGAGGGTATGAGACATGAATTGGCCAAGATAGACTGGCAATTGATTCTTAAAGGGCTGACGGTGGATAGGCAATGGAAGGCATTTAAAGACTGCATGGATGAACTACAACAATTGTAAAAATAATAATAAATCAGGGAAGGTAGTGCATCCGTGGATAACAAGGGAAATCAGGGATAGTATCAAAACAAAATATGAAGCATACAAATTAGCCAGAAAAAGTAGCCTACCAGAGGAATGTGAGAAATTCAGTCCAGCAGAAGAGGACAAAGGGCTTAATTAGGAAAGGGAAAATAGATTATGAAAGAAAAACTGTTTTTATGGTTATGTGAAGACAAAAAGGCTAGTTAAAACAAATATGTCCCTTGCAGTCAGAAACGGGTGAATTGATCATGGGGAACAAGGACATGGCAGACCAATTGAATAACTACTTTGGTTCTATCTTCACTAAGGAAGAGATAAATAAGCTACCGGAAATAGCAGGGGACCAGGGGGCAAATGAGATGGAGGAACTGAGTGAAACCCAGATTAGTCAGGAAGTGGTGTTAGATAAATTGAATGGATTAATGGTTGATAAATCCTCAGGGCCAGATATGCTGCATCCCAGAGTGCTTAATGAAGTAGACCCCGAAATAGTGGATGCATTAGCGATAATTTTTCAAAACTCTTTAGATTATGGAGTAGTTCCTGAAGATTGGAGGGTAGCTGATGTAACCCCACTTTTCAAAAATGGAGGGAGAGAGAAAACTGGGAATTACAGACCAGTTAGTCTAACATCGGTAGTGGGGAAAATGCTAGAGTCAGTTATTAAAGATGGGATAGCAGCACATTTGGAAAGTGATGAAATCATTGGACAAAGTCAGCATGGATTTATGAAAAGTAAATAATGTCTGACGAATCTTATAGAATCTTTCGAGGATGTAACTAGTAGAGTGGATAAGGGAGAACCAGTGGATATGTTATATCTGGACTTTCAGAAGGCTTTCGACAAGGCACCACATAAGAGATTAGTATACAAAAGTAAAGCACACGGTATTGGGGGTTCAGTATCGATATGGATAGAGAACTGGCTGGCAGACAAAGAGTAGGATTAAACGGGTCCTTTTGAGAATGGAAGAGAGAAACTAGTAGGGTACCGCAAGGCTCAGTGCTGGGACCCCAGCTAGTTACAATATATATTAATGATTTGGATGAGGGAATTCAATGCAACATCTCCATGTTTGTGGTGACACGAAGCTGGGGCGCAGTGTTTGCCGTGAGGAGAATGCTAGGAGGCTGCAAGGTGACTTGGATAGGTTGGGTGGGTGGGCAAATGCATGGCAGATGCAGTATAATGTGGATAAATGTGAGGTTATCCACTTTGGTGGCAAGAACATTAAAGTAGACTATTATTTGAATGGTGACCGATTTGGAAAATGGGAGATGCAACGAGACCTGGGTGTCATGTAGTAGGCATGCAGGTGCAGCAGGCAGTGAAGAAAGCGAATGGTATTTTACCATTCATAGCAAAAGGATTTGTGTATAGGAGGAGAGGGATTCTACTGCAGTTGTACAGGGCCTTGGTGAGACCACACCTAGAGTATTGCGTACAGTTTTGGTCTCCTAATCTGAGGAAAGACATTCTTGCCATAGAGGGAGTACAGAGAAGGTTCACCAGACAGATTCCTGGGATGGCAGGACTTTCATATGAAGAAAGACTGGATAGACTTGGCTTGTACTCGCTAGAATTTAGAAGATTGAGGGGGGATATTATAGAAACTTACAAAATTCTTAAAGGGTTGGACAGGCTAGATGCAGGAAGATTGTTCCCAATGTTGGGAAAATCTAGAACAAGGGGTCACAGTTTAAGGATAAGGGGGAAGTCTTTTAGGACTGAGATGAGAAAAACATTTTTTACACAGAGAGTGGTGAATCTGTGGAATTCTCTGCCACAGGAGGTTGTTGAGGCCAGTTCATTGGCTATATTTGTGTGAATTTAATTGTTTGCGTGTTTTTTTATGAATTGTTCTGTTTGTTTGTTTGTATGGCTTGTAGAAACGGAGTTTCGTTCGAGCCTCTCTGAGGTTCGAATGACAAGTAATAAAATCAAAAAATCAAAATCAAATATTTAAGAGGGAGTTAGATGTGGCCCTTGTGGATAAAGGGATCAGGGGGTATGGAGAGAAAGCAGGCACAGGATACTGATTTGGATGATCAGCCATGATCATATTGAATGGTGGTGCAGGCTGGAAGGGCCGAATGGTCTACTCCTGCATCTATTTTCTATGTTTCTATGTATCTATGTTTCACTTCAAGGGGACGCGCTGCCAGCACCGGCCGATCAATGTCAATATTCGCCGGTTTCAGCCGCGCAACTGAAACAGTCTCATGCTGACCCCCCATGTCCAGGACAAATGTATACGTGCCATGCTCTCGGACCCGGAAGGGGCCCTCGTACGGGCGCTGGAGGGGTGTCCGATGATCCTCCCTAGAAAGGAAGGACGAACTGGCTGCAGCTCCCCTTCGATGATGATAATAGCACCAACCCCATCTGCTGGCGTCTGCTGGAACTGCAAGTGAAGTTGGCTGTGCTGCACCATAGCGCAGGTTCCACTCGACCTCTGCTGGTCGGGTGGAACCAAACACCCTATAGCAAGCTAGCTGTAGGATCTTTGGGTGGAACCAAAGATGGTCTTTGGGTGGAACTGCAGGCGGGCCATGCTGGAACGACGCGCCTGCACTGGAATGCCCGATGGCCGCCGGATTTCACCGCGGGGGCCAACCGGTAGCAGCGGAGATGCGGTCGATAGAGGCCCCGAACTGCTCCGCGCCTCTCGATGCCGCGGGAAGGACGGCCAGCGCTTCAAGGTCCTGCTGACGAGACATCCACAGCTGGTCAAGCGCGCTGATCACGTGAAAGTATTTTGTTACGTCTATCGTTACCCCTCACAGAGAAAACTGTGCCTCTGCCTGCTGGAACGAGATATCAGGTTCTTCGGTCGACAAAGTCGGGAGTTTTACTGCAACGGTGTTGTTATCCATCACAATGTGTCATGAACGTCGGGGTCACCAGTTGTGGCGGCCTGGATGATGTCAGGAAAAGGCCAGACAACAGGCAGGTTCAGAAGTAGTTTAATGAAGTCTCGAGAACACCCCGCACCCCAGCGAGCAGGACCTGGGAAACCCCTGTGGGCAGACAATCATCCCTGTCCTTCAAGAGATGAGGGGGGTGACCCAAGGTGTGGCCTAACCCCCAGGGACCGTCACACATACACACACACATACATACACATATACATTCACACATACTAACATAGAGACATACACGCATACTAACATACACATAGATATACATACGTACATACACACACATACATACACACATACACACATACATACACACATATTTACATACCCACATACATACTAACATACATAACAGGGATGTGCGGTCAGCGGAGGCAGGGCAGGCAGAGCTTCACCTGTCATACTCCCAATGAAAATAGCTGTTAAGGAAAGTAAAGAAAAATAATAATAAAATAAATATATAGATTTTTCCACTGATCTGTGTTATAAATGTCATTTCTATATGAATCTAATATTTTCTTATAGTCAAATTCGCCAAATTTGCGCAGCTCGGTTGCAAATACAGGGATCGATGAGAGGTGAGGCAGCGACAAGCTGAGCCTCCCCTCTGATTGCGCAACCCCTCAGAAACTGGATGGAGCGCGGGCAATAAGCATGTGCCATCTCTGTATGTCACCAATGTAATGTTTGCAACCCCCTTCATTACACTTATTTCACGTATAAATATATTAAATTTAGGCTCGCTGGTCTCGTCATAAAACTGCAATGAAAAAGCATCAGGGGAGGCAGCGATCCCATCTGCCTCATCGAGGGGACGTGTCTTGAGCCCAGTGGAGGGAGAGCGGGCGTCAATTACGTAGGCTCAGCCCACGTAATTAACAATACCTCACTCTCCCTCCACGTTAAGTCAGTTCAGCAACGGCGGGACAGCACTGGATTCCACCACTGGCAGTGCTGACTTTCCAGCCGCAGGCGGCGTTGACTGGTAGGTTGATTCGTTGATTTATAGCGGCCCA
Organism: Okamejei kenojei; assembly: GCA_035221665.1. Lineage (NCBI taxonomy): Eukaryota > Metazoa > Chordata > Chondrichthyes > Rajiformes > Rajidae > Okamejei > Okamejei kenojei. The sequence continues at coordinate 35,678,619 of CM069160.1, forward strand.
TTCAGAGCCTCTGGGCCGCTGAGAGCTCCCAATTGGGCCCCGCAACTAAGGGGGCCCCGCGCTGGAGTAATGTACTCTCGGCTCGGGTAGATCTACCCCGAGTGGAGAGAGGAAGAGAGGGGTGGAGAGAGAGTAGAGGGGAGGAGGGGGAAGCAAGGGATAGACGGGGAGGGTGATGTGAGGGGGAATGGAGAAAGGGGAGGGGGAGGTGGGTCGTTCCATCATGGTCGCTGGGCAACGCTCCCACCCCTCCAGTCGCCGTGCTTCCCGCACACAGCCCCGGCTCCACCCCTCTCTCTCCCCTGGGAGACACGGTCATAAAAACAGGGAGGGCCGGGCCACTGAAACTAGCCAGTCCCTCCCCATGTCTCGCCGCATGTCACTGATACATACCTACACACATACACATAAATACATATACATACGCACATAAACAGATACATATATACATACACACATACACATAGATGCACATACATTCAAAAATACATTCATACACAAATACATACACGCACACTTACACACATACATACTGGCCCTTCGAGCCAGCACTGCCATTCAATGCGATCATGGCTGATCATCCCCAATCAGTCCCCATTCCTGCCTTCTCCCCATATCCCCTGACGCCGCTATTTTTAAGAGCCCTATCTAGCTCTCACTTGAAAGCATCCAGAGAACCTGCCTCCACCGTACTCTGAGGCAGAGAATTCCACAGACTAACCACTCTCTGTGAGAAAAAGTGTTTCCTCGTCTCCGTACTAAATGGCTTACGCCTTTTTCTTAAACTGTGGCCCCTGGTTCTGGACTCCCCCAATATCGGGAACATGTTTCCTGCCTTTGGTGTGTCCAAGCCCTTAACAATCTTATATGTTTCAATGAGATACCATCTCATCGTTCTAAACTCCAGTGTGTACAAGCCCAGTCGCTCCATTCTCTCAGCATATGAGAGTCCCGCCATCCTGGGAATTAACCTTGTAAACCTACGCTCAATAGCAAGAATGTCCTTCCTCAAGTTAGCGGACCAAACTGCACACAATACTCCAGGTGTGGTCTCACTAGGGCACTGTACAACTGCAGAAGTACCTCGTTGCTCCTATAATCGCCTCTTGTAATAAAGGCCAACATGCCATTCGCTTTCTTCACTGCCTGCTGTACCTGCATCCTTACTTTCAATTACTGATGTACAAGGACCCCCAGATCCCGTTGTACTTCCCCTTTTCCCAACTTGACACCATTTAGATAGTAATTTGCCTTCCTGTTTTTGCTACCAAAGTGGATAACCTCACATTTATCCACATTAAACTTCATCTGCCATGCATCTGCCCACTCCCCCAACCTGTCCAAGTCACCCTGCATTCTCATACTATCCGCTTCACAGTTCACACTGCCACCCAGCTTTGTGTCACCTGCAAATTTGCTAATGTTACTTTGAATGGTAGCATGATTGTTAATATTTTAGTGAACCATATTATGTATGCAGATGATCTTGTGGTTTTTAGTCCATCTAACACTGGTCCACAGCAGCTCCTTACTATATGTTCTGTGTATGGTGTGGAACATGATATTAAATATAATGCTTCTAAGAGTGCTGTTATCATCTGTAGAACCAAAGAGGATAAATGTCTAAAATTTCCTGATTTTAAATTGTCTGACAATAATCTTAGTGTCTGTAATAAGGTATAATATCTTGGGCATTTTATTACAGAACAAATGACAGATGATGAAGATATTAATAGGCAACGATACATGCTGTATATAGAGGCAAATATTCTCTTCCGTAAGTTTGGGCAGCTTGTATTTATTTTATTTCATTAATAGAGGGCCCTGGGGAATCACAATTTCCCAGACACTGGGTGATTACTGTTTTAATGTTGAGGGTGGCTGCTGCTCGGGCTGCTACATTAGCTCGGGCATTGCCTGAGGAGATGTCATCCTGACCCTTAGTGTGTGCGGAACATTTCACTACTGCAACAGTTGCCGGCATTTGAATTGCAGTTGAATAAAGGGGACTATGGGGCCATGAGGGAGGAGCTGGCCACAGTTGACTGGAAAGATACACTAGCAGGGATGACAGTGGAACAAAAATAACAGGTGTTTCTAGGAATAAAACAGAAGGTGTAGGATCAGTTCATTCCTAGGAGGAAGAAAGATTCCAAGGGGGGGAAGAAAGATTCCAATGGGAGAAAGGGACGACCATGGCTGACATTACACTGTCAGGGACAGTATAAAAATTAAAGCGAAAAACTGAGAAATGTATCTCTTTTTTCACCAATTGCCAATAATCCTTTGTTCAAGCCATTTATTTTAGGCAAAACGTTCACATATTGGGAAAGTTTAGGAATCAAAACATTCGGAGATCTTTATGAGATGGGAACTCTTCCCTCATTTCAAGAATTACAGTCGAAATATCACCTGAAAGGTAATCAATATTTTAGATATCTTCAAATATGAAATTATCTGAAATCATATACCCAAGACTACTAATCTTTGTTGCCAGACATACTAGATGAATGAATGAATAGAAACTCGGAGTCAAACAAGTTAATATCATGTCTGTTTAATATCCTTTTAAATATAGAAATCCCATCCTCAGAAGTAATTAGAAGAGCTTGGGAAGATGAACTTGGCCAAAAAATTCTAAAAGACCGATGGGAAGAAAACCTTCTATATCTACACAATTGTTCGATAAACATTAGGCATTCGTTAATTTAATTTAAAATATTGCACAGACTCTATTATTCAAAGTCTAAACTGAATAAGATCTTTCCAAATGTATCTCCTATTTGTGATAAATCTTCTTCAGGAAGCAACTATAACACATTCCTTTGCCGTATAAAGTTACATAACTTTTGGAGAATTGTGGCAGTGTGAGCTGTGAAGAAGTGGTTAGGAGGTTGCAGGGTGACCTGGACAGGTTGAGTGAGTGGGCAGATGTGTGGCATATGCAGTATAGGTGCGTATGTATATGCATCAATGTGTATGTATAGAAACATAGAAAATAGGTGCAGGAGTAGGCCATTCGGCCCTTCGAGCCTGCACCGACATTCAATATGATCATGGCTGATCATCCAACTCAGTATCCCATACCTGCCTTCTCTCCATACCCCCTGATCCCTTTAGCCACAAGGGCCACATCTAACTCTCTCTTAAATATAGCCAATGAACTGGCCTCAACTACATTCTGTGGCAGAGAATTCCACAGATTCACCACTCACACAGAGAAATGATTTTCTTATCTCAGTCCTAAAAGACTTCCCTGTCATCCTTAAACTGCGACCCCTTGTTCTGGACTTCCCCAACATCGGGAAAAATCTTCCTGCATCTAGCCTGTCCAACCTCTTAAGAATTTTGTAAGTCTCCATAAGATCCCCCCTCAATCTTCTAAATTCCTCTCTTTCTTCATATGGAAGACCTGCCATCCCAGAATCAGTCTGGTGAACCTTCTCTGTACTCCCTCTATGGCAAGAATGTCTTTCCTCAGATTAGGAGACCAAAACTGTACGCAATACCAGGTGTGGCCTCATCAAAACCCTGTAAACTGCAGTAGCACCTACGTGCTCTTGTACTCAAATCCTTTAGCTATGAATGCCAACATACCATTCGCTTTCTACACAGCCTGCTGCACCTGCATGCCTAGTTTCAATGACTCGTGTACCATGACACCCAGGTCTCGTTGCATCTCCCCTTTTCCTAATCGGCCACTATTCAAATAATAGTCTACTTTCCTGTTTTTGCCACCAAAGTGGATAACCTCACATTTATCCACATTATACTGCATCTGCCATGCATTTGCCCACTCACCCAACCTATCCAAGTCAACTTGCAGCTTCCTAGCATCCTCCTCACAGCTAACACTGCCACCCAGCTTCGTGTCAACCGCAAACTTGGAGATGTTGCATTCAATTCCCTTATCCAGATCATTAATATATACTGTAAATTGCTGGGGTCCCAGCACTGAGCCTTGCGGTACCCCACTCATCATTGCCTGCCATTCTGAAAAGGTGTGTATGTATGTATCAGTAACATGCGGCGAGATCAATGGCTGGGGAGGGACTGGCTAGTATTAGAGGCCTGGCCCTCCCTGTTTTTATGACCGTGTCTCCCAGGGGAGAGAGAGAGGGGTGGAGCCGGGGCTGTGTGCGAGATGCACGGCGACTGGAGTGTCGGGAGCGTTGCCCAGGGACCATGATGGAACGACCCAACTCCCCCCTCCCCTTTCTCCATTCCCCCTCACATCACCCTCCCCGTCTATCCCTTGCTTCCCCCTCCTCCCCTCTACTCTCTCTCCACCCCTCTCTTCCTCTCTCCACTCGGGGTAGATCTACCCGAGCCGAGAGTACATTACTCCAGCGCGGGGCCCCCTTAGTTGCGGGGCCCAATTGGGAGCTCTCAGCGGCCCAGAGGCTCTGAATGGGCCGCTATAAATCAACGAATCAACCTACCAGTCAACGCCGCCTGCGGCTGGAAAGTCAGCACTGCCAGTGGTGGAATCCAGTGCTGTCCCTCCATTGCTGAAACGACTTAACGTGGAGGGAGAGTGAGGTATTGTTAATTACGTGGGCTGAGCCTACGTAATTGACGCTTGCTCTCCCTCCACTGGGCTCAAGACACGTCCCCTCAATGAGGCAGATGTGATCGCTGCCTCCCCTGATGCTTTTTCATTGCAGTTTTATAACCAGACCAGCGAGCCTAAATTTAATATATTTATACGTGAAATAAGTGTAATGAAGAGGTTTGCAAATATTGCATTGGTGATATACAGAGAAATAGTAACAGGCACATGCTTATTGCCCACGCTCCATCCAGTTTCTGAGGGGTTGCGCAATCAGAGGGGAGGCTCAGCTCGTCGCTGCCTCACCTCTCATCTTTCCCTGTATTTGCAACAGAGCTGCGCAAATTTGGCGAATTTGACTATAAAAAAATATTAGATTCATATAGAAATGACATTTATTACGCAGATCAGTGGAAAAATCTTTATATTTATTTTATTATTATTATTCTTTACTTTTCTTAACAGCTATTTTCATTGGGAGTATGATAGGTGCTCTGCCTGCCCTGTTCCCCTGACCGCACATTCCTGGTATGTATGCATGTATGTGGGTATGTATATATGTGTGTATGTATGTTAATCTATGTGTATGTGTGTATGTATCTGTGTATGTATACATGTGTTTATGTTTGTATGCATGTGATGTATGTATGTGTATGTTAATATTTGTGTATGTTTCTATGTTAGTATGTGTGTATATATGTGTGTATGTATGTATGTGTGATGGTCCCTGGTGGTTAGGCCACTTCTTGGGTCACCCCCCTCGTCTCTTGAAGGACAGGGATGATTGTCGGCCCACGAGGTTTTCACAGGCCAAGCTCGCTGGGGTGCGGGGTGTTCTCGACACTTCATTAAACTACTTCTGAACCTGCCTGGTGTCTGGCCTTTTCCAGACATCGTCCAGGCCGCTACAACTGGTGACCCCGACGTTCATGACACATCGTGATGGATAACAATGCTGTTGCAGTAAAACTCCCGACTTTGTGGACCGAAGAGCTTGATATCAATATCAGTTTTATTCGTCACTTGCACATAAAGTGCACTTAAAGTGCAAGTGAAATGAATTTGCCAGCAGCATTACAATGAAAAAGAACACACACAAACACACAAACACAATAAAAAATGTAACACAAACATCCGCCACAGCATTCATCACCATGAATTGGTAGAAGGCACAACATTTGGCCAGAATTCCTCCATTTTCACTGCGAGGGGTAACGGTAGATGAAACAAAATACTTTTACGTGATCAGCGCACTTGACCAGCTGTGGATGTCCCATCAGCGGGACCTGGAAGCGCTGGCCATCCTACCCGCCGCATCGAGTGGCGCGGAGCAGTTCGGGGCCGCTATCTTACGCATCTCTGCTGCTATCGGTTGGCCCCCGCGTTAAAATCCAGCCACCATCGAGCATTCCAGTGCAAGCACGTCTCTCCAGCAAGGGCCGCCCCTGGACCTGATGGTCTGCATCCCAGGGTCCTCAGGGAAGTGGCTCTAAAAATAGTGGATGCATTGGTGATCATTTTCCAATGTTCAATAGATTCAGGATCAGTTCCTGTGGATTGGAGGATAGCTAATGTTATCCAACTTTTCAAGAAAGGAGCGAGGGGGAAAACGGGGAATTACAGACCAGTTAGCCTGACTTCAGTGGTGGGAAAGATGCTGGAGTAAATTATTAAAGACGTAATAATTGGGCATTTGGATAGCAGTAAAAGGATTTGTCCAAGTCAACATGGATTTATGAAAAGGAAATCATGCTTGACTAATCTTCTGGAATCTTTTGAGTATGTGACAAGTAAAATGGATGAAGGGGTGCCAGTGGATGTAGTCTATCTAGACTTTCAGAAAGCCTTTGATAAGGTGGCCTTTGCAAGGACATGATCCATGGGTACCTCCATGGTCCTCGCCACTGATGTGGATGCAGCCCTGGTAGAATGAGATTTTTAAATTTTAGTGCTACACCTGCTGCACCCAATATCACCCTGAGCCACCTGGAGATAGTCTGCACCGTCACCCTGTGATGTGGGTTCTTGTGGCTGATAAACAGACCCTTCTCCATCCTCCTGATGGTGTGTGTGACTTTAATATAATGTTGGATATAGATGGCTATACAGAGTGAATTCCAATTTCAGCCCTGTAGTCCCAGGTCTGTGCTGTTTAAGCAACTCATCTATAAAGAAAGTCACTTTGTCGGGAGTCGAGACCATTCTGTCCAATTTTAGTTTCTGTAAAGTCTGGACCCGTTGTGCAGTGGTCAGTGCCATTAACATCACCACTTTGAAGGTGAGTTTGTCCAGTGGTAACCCCATCAAAGGCGACCAGCTCCTGAGTAGGGTCAACACCACCCCTATATCCCAGGTAATATTATATCGTGGTCAGGGTGGGTTAGAATTGAATATACCCCTCATTAGTTTGGATACCAGCTGGTGAGATCCCACTCCAATATTGAGATAGGATGACAGTGCACTCCTGGCACTGTTTATGGCGCTGTAACTGAGGCCCTCGTCATAATGAAGGCCCGTGAGGAATTCCAGCATATTGGAAATCGTGGCAAAGTTGTAAGTGGTCTTGGTCCGACTATAGTAGGCCTCCCATTTGCTGATATGGGTGACGTACTGCTTCCTTGTGGACTCTCTGCACGATGCTGTTATGATGTCCATGGTCCTTGATGACAGCCCGAATTCCAGTAGTGGCCTCTTCAGAACCTGCAAGCCAACAGGTTCAGATGACCATGGCACGGAAGATTCTCCCCTGTTATGGGATTGGTCACCAAAATTCGGGCATTTGGTAACCTGTGTCCATGGTTCTTTTATCATGTTAAGGACCACCGGGTACCATGGTTGTGTGGGCCAGTCGGGTATTATCAGTATACCTGTTGCAGAATGTAGTTGAATTTTCTGCAATACCCGACTGATGAGGCAGAATGGGGGAAATGCATAGAAAAACAATTTCCTCCAATGTCCCGGGACTGATGTTACCCCAGATGGGTGTGTTGATGGTCGGGACATTGAGCGACACACAATTACCCGGGCCTTTGTACTTGTTGATAGCCTCCGTAAGCACCTGTTCCTGCAGCTGCTGTGTGGTAAGGTAATTAATGCTGCCCGCTAGTTTGGGCTGAAGAGGATGCCCTGAATGTCCTGGTTGGGCGTATTTTTATACTACCTCCAGGTATTTCTGGCAACACCGGTTCTTGCGCCAACACCTCTTCAAAGTCAGCTAACAGCTGACTCCTGGCACTCCCTATTGACGAGGGAGAGATACTTGGTGGACCTGCTGTGTGTCTCCTAGATCCTAGGGACACCCTCTCTTGTTGGAGAAGGTCCCTCTCGAGCAGCTGCTCCACCATGTGCTCCATTCGGGCCATGCGACCGCCGCCGCTATCTGCGGACGGCAAGTCGACTTCCCCAAGTTCTGGAGAACAACTGGGGCTTCTACCGTCGGTCCGCACCTCGTCAAGGTGATGTCTCGGGAACCTAGGTAGGTAGTCACTGCCTGCCGCTCCTGCGGGGCTCCCCGACTTGCGTGTAGATTCCTCACCGGTCCCCGATCTGGCAGACTGTGCCGGTGGTGAGTCGGTGCCGGCCGCTGCAGCGGGGCTACTCGACCTCGGTGCGGTTTTTCCCCTGGTCCGCCCTCTGGTGACCTGTAATAGAGGGGAAATAGAACGTGCCGTTGAAGGAGGCACAGGTTTACGCGCCTTTTTTCTGCTGGCCTGGTGATGTTTGGGTGATAGCGGTAGGGAGTCAGGGTCTTGCCTACCCTGCTCCCGCGGGGTGCGCCTACCAACGTGCAGCTCCCTGGCCTGCTGTGGTGGAGAGTCGGGCCCTGCCGCCTGAACTGGGCTCCCCGACTTCTGAAGTCCCGCGGTCTGAAGTCCCGCGGTCCCTGGAGGCATGCTTCGACGCCTTCACTCTCTTCCTGTCCATCGTTCCTGTAAGCAAAACAAGACTCCTACAGGAACTAACCAACTCAAGGCTAGTATAACTTACCTGAGGGCCTTTTTGAAGCTGCCGGTGGAGGAGCGCACTCTCCCCTCCAGCTGTCGACTGCAAATGCGAGCGACGATATGTCGTGCATGCGTGCTGGCGGGGTCTTCACGAAGTCACTCACGTGACTCCGAAGTAAAATTATAAAAGGACTGGACAGGCTAGATGCAGGAAAAATGTTCCAAATATTGGGCGAGTCCAGAACCAGGGGCCACAGTCTTAGAATAAAGGGGAGGTCATTTAAGACTGAGGTGAGAAAAAACTTTTTCACCCCAGAGAGTTGTGAATTTATGGAATTCCCTGCCACAGAGGGCAGTGGAGGCCAAGTCACTGGATGGATTTAAGAGAGAGTTAGATAGAGCTCTGGGGGGTAGTGGAATCAAGGGACATGGGGAGAAGGCAGGCACGGGTTATTGTTGGGGGATGATCAGCCATGATCACAATGAATGACGGTGCTGGTTCGAAGCACCGAATGGCCTCCTCCTGCACCTATTTTCTATGTTTCTATGTTTCTTTTTTTTTTTTTTTTTGTTAAATATTTTTATTATAGAAACATATTTATGAAAATTACAATGTTTTACATAAACGAAAATACATCATTATATACTTCCGTAATGTTAATAATATTGATATTATTATTAATATTAAAATTTAAGACTATATGCTTCTATATGCTTTTAAAATTATTTTTTATAAAGTAGGAAAGGATAGAGATAAATAATGAAGAAAATATGAAAGCGAATGGAGTGTTAATCATTAATCCGTCATTGGAGATATAGGCATGATTTATTATATGTATTTCTTCATCCATTCTAATATTCAGGCCTCAGTCAGGCCCTCGTACCGAGCCGTTATGACTCTGTAAATATTTAATATATGGAGACCATATCCCTCTGAAGAGATCTAACCTGTCCATTAGGACAAGCCTCAATCTCTCCAGATGAAGAGTCTCCGACATTCCTGTATTCCACATTTTGATTGTAGGGGATGTAGGGCCTTTCCAAAATGTTAATATTAATTTTTTCCCAATTATTAACCCATAATCAATAAAATTATTTGATTCGTTGTTACTAATTGTTCTGTTTCCAGTATTCCTAGTATTATTAGCTTTGAATCAGGTGTCAAAGTTATATTAACAACATTCGAAATTATCCTAAATATTTCAGTCCAGAATTTTGTAATTTTTATACAGTTTGTAAATGAGTGTGACAAATTGGCTTCTAAATGTTGACATTTATCACATATAGGAGATACTTTTGGAAACATGTTATGTAATTTGGATTTTAAATAATATAGTCTATGTAGTATTTTAAACTGTATAAGAGAGTGTTTAGCATTTAGCGAACAATGATGTATATGTTGTAAACTATCATCCCATACTTCTGGTCTACTAGTTTGGCATAATTCATTTTCTCAAGATTGTCTATGTATTTCTGTTGATGGAACATCACCTTCCAATAAGATATTATATATATATGAAATCATTTTTTCTGTATTCGGATGTTTATTTAAACATTCATCTAATATTTCTGTCTTTCTATTTCTGAGATCTTGCGTATTTGCTTTAACATAATCTCTAATTTGTAAATATCTAAAGTAATCTTTAGAGTGTAGTCCATAAATTTGTTGTACATCTTGAAATGAAAGGAAGGAGTTTTCCCTTATAGAGATCACCGATCTTAATAATTCCATTATTTTTCCATTGTAAAAAAGCTTTATCCATCATTGAAGGTTTAAACGTAACATTATTTACAATGCTAAGAGATAGTGGTATAGATTTTAGTTTTAATGGTTTTCTTTATTTGTTTCCAAATACGTATTCCACTTCCTATTATTGGGTTTTCACTATAAGTTTTCTTAGCTAGATTAATATTAGCAAATATTATAGAACTAATTTCAAAAGGAGAACAATCTTCTTTTTCCATATTTAACCAAGTTGGTTGGTTATCTACTTCTTCTAACCAAAAAAATTCATATTTTTAATGTTAACTGCCCAATAATAAAACATAAAATTCGGTAGTGCTAGACCTCCATTTATTTTGGATTTACATAAATGTTTTTTTATTTATTCTATGGCTCTTATAATCCCAAATGAAGTTAGTGACTAAGGAGTCCACTTTTTTAAAGAAATTTTTAGGGAGATATATCGGGATTGATTGGAAAAAGGTATAATAATTGTGGAAGAAAAAACATTTTTATTATATTAATTTTACCTATCATTGAAATAGGTAAAGTTTTCCAATATAAGATATTCTTATTTAATTTGTTCAATAATAATGGGAAATTAGCTTTAAATAATGAGTCAAATCTTTTTGTTACGAAAATTCCAAGATATTTAATTTTTTCATTTGTTATCTTAAAAGGGAATTGTTGTAATATGTGTAAATTATCTACCGTTATTGGCATGTTCACTTTTATTCCAGTTAATACTGTATCGTGAATAGGATCCAAATTCAGTTATTAATTTTAACAAATTAGGAATACTAGTTTCTGGTTTTGTGATGTAAAGTAGTACATCATCCGCATATAAAGAAATTTTATTTTTAGTGTCTCTAGTATCGTATCCATATATTTCCGGATGTGATCTCACCCTCAGAGCTAGCGGTTCTATTGCCAATGCAAACAATAAAGGGGATAAAGGGCAACCTTGTCTACAACCTTGAGATAAATTGAATTTAGGTGATAACATTTTGTTTGTTATTATTCTAGCTGTTGGATTTGTATATAGCAATTTTGATCCAGGTAATAAAACTTTTCTCCCCAGTTTGAAAGCTTCCATAACCGAGAACAAATAAGGCCATTTCACTTGATCGAAGGCTTTCTCTGCATCTAACGAAATAACTACTAGATCTTTATTAATATCTCTTTTCGAGTATATAATATTGAATAACCGTCTCAAATTATATGAAGAATATCGTTTTGGTATAAATCCTGTTTGATCAGGGTGAACTAATTTATTAACAACTGAACTTAATCTTTGTGCTAATATTTTAGTTAATATCTTTTGATCAGTATTTAAAAGAGCTATTGCTCTAAATTACCCTGGTTCATCCAAGTCTTTGTTTATTTTAGGTAAAAGTGTTATAGTAGATTCATTTAATGTTTCTGGTAGTTTTTGCTGTTTATATATATGTTCATATAATAATTTCAAACGTGGTACAATCTGATCATAAAATATTTTATAAAATTCCGAGCCAATGCCGTCTGGTCTCGGTGTTTTACCCTTTTTTAATGATCTGATAGATTCTTGAATTTCTTTTATCGTGATATCAGCATTCAGTAACTCTATATTTTGTGAATTCAACCCTTTCAGGTTACATTTTTTTAAGAATGCTTCAATTCCTATTTTATTATCTGTTGTTTTCGCAGTGTATAAGTTTTTAAAATATTGCATAAATCTTTCATTAATATCTTTAGGCTGTGTTAACAATTTGCCATTATGTGATTTAATCCTATGGATTATTTTTTCAGTTTCCATTTTCCTTAGTTGACGAGCCAATAATTTTTGAGGTTTATCACCGAATTCAAACTGTAATTGTTTAGTATGTTGATAAAGTTTAACAACTTGATCTGTAAATATTTTATTTAATTTATATTTCAGTGCTGCAATTTTATTATGTAATATAGTAGTTGGATTCATTGCATTCTGTATATCTAATTGTTTAATCTCCTTTTCCAAATCTTGCTGATCCTTACGATTCTTTTTATTATAAAATGCTTGAGATGAAGTCATGATTCCCCGGAGGTATGCTTTAAATGTTTCCCATAATAAGGAACAGGATATTTCCGGTTTATCATTTATTTTTTAAAAAATCTTAATTTGTTCTGTGATATATTCCTGAGTAATTTTATTTTCTAAAATTTGTGGGTTAAATCTCCACTGTTCTGATTTTTGTATTTTGCCATTTATTTTGATCTTGAATGTTAATGGTGCATGATCTGAAATTATAATATTATGATAATTGGATTTATAAGTAAGTGAGATAAGTTTAGCATCCACCAAAAAATAATCTATTCTTGAGTAAGTTTTATGTATTGACGAGTAAAAAGAGTATTCTTGTCCAGTAGGGTTTTCAATTCTCCAAACATCTTTGATATTAGTAGTTTCCATATATGCATTTAATAAATCACTAGAATGTGATTTAGTTTTCCTTTGCCTTGTAGATTTATCTAAGTATGGGTCTAGTGTACAATTAAAGTCTCCTCCAATTATTAGATTGTGTTGTGTTAGTTCCGGGATATTGTTAAATACCTTCTTAAAAAACAATGGGCTATCGAAATTTGGTCCATATACATTAACAAAAATCATTTTTTGTGTATTTAATTCTCCTATAACGATAATGTATCTTCCATCTTTATCAGTTATAGTGATGTATGTTTAAATAAAATACCTTTACGAAATAATATTGCTATGCCTCTTGATTTATGCGTAAAAGAAGAATGATACATTTTATCTATCCATTTAGCTTTCAATCTATGTTCAGCATCTTTTTTTAGATGGGTTTCTTGAATAAAAATTACGTCAGCTTTATTTGCCTTTAAATGTGCAAAAACTTTTCCTCTCTTAATCGGTTCATTAATACCTTTAACATTCCAACTACAAAACGTTATTCCCTCATTCCCTATATTTATTTTCGAGTCTCGCATCTTTTGACTATGGAGGTCTGCAATAGAGTCTATTGTTCAGCGCATCAGACCCGACCTTACACCCGAACATCGAATAGATGAATTTTTAGTCTCGTGCATGTCTCTCACGTATTTATCTCCATTGATCCAATATATAACTCCATTCAAATTGAAAAAAACCATAATAGATTATATGAAAGAAGAACAAAGGATAGATTAAGAAGTTAGTAATGTGCAAAAAGAGAGGAAAAACTACATCTAGAGTTGTTGCAGTTAGTGCTAGCCATACTAACATGGCTAACCATCTACTGACTTCCGTCGTTGATGTTAGTAACTTAACCAGCTCCCAGGTTTTTGGAATTGTTATTCCATAAAAATATTTTACCGGGGGTGCAGCATTAGAAAAAAAAAGAAATGAAAAAAGAGGGGTAAAAATAAAGACTTATTTAGTAAAGGCATATTTAAATTATAACAATTAAAGGTATAGAAATACAATTATTTAAGACTTATTTAAAAATCTAATTATTATAAACAAGAGGAACAAAAAAAGAAGATATCAAAATACATATTTAAAACTTAATTAAAAATCTAACAATTTTAACCAAAAAGAACACAAAAAAAAGGTAAAAAGAAAAAAAAAAAAAATCCATCCAACAAAAAGAAAACAGAAATTAAGAATGAAAATGAAAAATTGCTGGCAAAAAAGAAAAATCTCCAAATGAAATCAAACCCTAAATTTAACTCTATTCATTCCAACATATAAAATCATTCATTATTAGTAATACTGATTAATATTAATTAGTAAAAATGGTGTTAATAAAGATACCGCGGTGTGTCTGTAATATGTGTTAGTTATTTATATTAGTAATGTAATGATGTTAGTTATTTTTATCCAAGTGAAGTTTTCCGATCCACTTCTTTCTCCAACTTCCATCCAACGTTGCCCAGTTCAGTCCAGTCCTGCGTTGTTTTGTGGAGTCTTGCGAAGTCTTGGAGATTCTTGTAGCGTTCTTAAGAGTCAATATATTTGAAAGTAGCTGCTTCTCAGGTCTGGATCTGGCGAGCAAAGTCCAGTGCTGCTGCTGGGTTGGAAAAGAAATGCTCCTCGTTTTTGAAGGTAACTCTTAGAATAGCTGGATAATTCAAGCCGTATTTCAAGTGTGCCACTCCTCTCATAAGACTTTTAGCCTCGTTGAATGCTTTCCGTCTCCTGGAAACATCTGCAGGATAATCTCGGTAGATACTGATCCTGTGACCTTCGAATTCCAGGTTTCTATTTCTCGAGGATTTCCGCATTATCTCGTCCAAGACAAAGTCGTATTGTAGCTTTATAATCATTTGTCTTGGAGGGGCGTTTGCTCTTGTCTGACGTCTTCTGACTCTGTGAGCACGGGCTAATCAAGGCTTTTGTTCCAGAGATAAAACATGTTGTAATAAGTTCGCAGTAAATTCTCAAGGATCTTCATCTTTCTCTCGTCCTTCAGGAATACCTGCAATTCTTAGGTTTTGTCTTCTCTGGCGTCCTTCTAGCTCAGTACATTTCTCAGATATTTTAGTCAGTACGTTCGTTAGAAGTTCGTTTTCTGTAATCAGCTTTGCTGTAGTCATAGCACTGGTAGCAGCTAGTTCTTCAACGCCTTTTATACTGACCGTCTGTTGTTCCAGTACCTTTTCCATAGGATTCAGCCTTTTTTCAAAGTCATTTTTGACCTTTTCAATTTTATTATCCATCTCCTTTATCATTTCGTTCATCATTTCTGTAATTTCCTTCTTCAAATCTTCCGATATTTTCTTGGTCTTATTATTAATATTTGAATTCGTTTCCTGGTAAAATTCTTTCATTTGAGTATTCATCTGGTTTATTTCTTCCCTTAAACCAGCAATCTCGCGAGAAATGAGTTTTCAATTCTTCACTTTCCGTTTTTTTCCCTGTTTTTTTCGATACATCTTCCTGGGATGAGGCCCTACTTGAGTCCGAGGGTTCAGTTGGGCCTTCTGCCAGTCTCTGCCTGGTTGGTCGACTTTTCTGTTTATCGGTAGGGCTGCGTGTTGTAGACATAACTAGTCGCGCACCTGATGACGTCACTCACAACAATCGGTGCAGAAACGGCAGGCAGCAAGCAGCAGGCAGCAGGTAGGTCCGTTAATCCCCCGTTTATTCCCGTTTTTTTCACGGAGCTGGCTGGCGTTGTCCTCTAGCCCTCCATAGCGCCACCGGAAGTCTGTTTCTATATTTCTATTCATTTTTTATTGTTATCACTGCATGGTAACGGAATTTCGTTCAAATTTATTTTGAATGACAAGTAAAGAAATTCAATTTAATTCAATTCAATTCAACATTGAGAAATGGTGAGAGTGGACAATGAGAAGCAGAAATGTGAAAGTATACGACGTGACAGCAATGTGAAACAAAGGAGCCTCCGGTTAACAGCTATAAACATATGTACGTACAGAAATCGTGAAAATCAGAATCTGGAGGAAATTCACAAAGCCATGGCCATGGTCACATTCCATCACCTTATGCTCCTCCATCAACAGAATGGGTGATGATTTTGAAACCTAACACTAAAACATGTGATGAGGACGATGACAGTGACCGTGTTGATCGGGCTCCCATATACCCACCACCACCTGAAGGCGCTCCTCCATCTGCTCCCCCACTAGAACAACAGGTACTACTACCCCCTATAGATGCACACAACAAGCTGCAGCCCCGACCTATGCTGCACCAGATTCCTCCATCTCCTCACTGGGACCGATCACACATAGTAAAAGGATTAATCACGGGGAGAGGTGAGATGAAGCCTTAGCTCCACCTAATATACAAGCACCCATGGGAACCTTTCCAGGTCCCCAAGCAGACCCTGTTACAGTCTGCACACCCTGGACACCCATTGAGCTGAAAGCCCTAATTCAAGGCTTACCTAACCCCAAAGATGATATTAAGGAATTAATTCATCTATTGGATCTATTGGACAAATATTATAAACCACCCAAATGTGATGTTGATGTTGGCGTGATGCTTGATTCAACTAAATGGAAATATATTCAAACAAAATTTAATTGGGAAGATATTGCAGATTATTTTACTCTTTTGAAAACTGAGTAACAGGAATATTATCCATTTGTTATAGACTGGGGGAAGATGTTTCATATTGTTCAGAAGCAAGTCGAGTACTTGGGGAATTATATTGATCGTGTCCATAGTGCCTCTGTAAAATATTGGTATTAGAACCAGAAACAGGCAAATTTGCTTTAGTCAGTACTATTGTACACGGGATGCAACCTCGTCTGAAACAAATGTTCTGTGTAACTTGTAGAATGGGAAACGAAAGATATGTATGTTGTTCTGTCTATTTTACAACATTGTCAGTGCCAGAATGATCAACGGCAGCAGAGTGTTAATGAGAGACCAGTACGTAGATACATCTTACCCTGTGGGTCCTAAAGCCCCGAAGGAAAGAATGTTTGGAAGAAGGGAAGGGGAAGAGTCAGGTCACCATCCCAATGTTTACACCAGGGGTCTCCAAACTAAATAGGGACACCATCCCAATGTTTACACCAGGAGTCTCCAAACTAACCAGGGACACCATCCCAATGTTCACACTAACAACGCAAACCAGACCCCCCTTTTACTGTGAATAGCCTTTTTGGAACCAGTCAGCATCAAGGCCCAAGTATTAAGTGACTATGTCACCCTGAGGATTACAACATATAATGCTTTGACATTTTCGCCACCTCCAGAGAGATTCTACCACTGCCAACATCTTCCAATCTCCTCCCCTTTCTGCTCTCCGTAGAGATCGTTCATGCCACCTGCTCCATAAGGTTGAAGGGCTCTCTAGTTTTGGATATACAATAAATCCACAATATTAGCACACCAACTTACACTGCACAGCCAATTACCACCCTA
Organism: Okamejei kenojei; assembly: GCA_035221665.1. NCBI lineage: Eukaryota > Metazoa > Chordata > Chondrichthyes > Rajiformes > Rajidae > Okamejei > Okamejei kenojei. Next base: position 35,695,694 of record CM069160.1, read on the forward strand.
CCGGACAAGAGGCATTTATGCTTGCCTTGGCAACTGTGAACTGCTTTAAATTACTTCTACATACTGTGGGACAGAAGGTGTCACAGAAGGTGTCACAGCAGCAGTAGAATTACATTTGGATAAACATTGGTTATATAAAGGAAATGGAAACGCTTCACCCCATTTAACCCTTCACGTTGACAAAGGTTACGAGATCAAAGATGTGGGACCTATGGTATTGGGACTTTCCAAGGACTTAACAATAAAGGAGTTTGAAGTTATGGGGGAAAGCTAGCTTCTCTGGACTCAAACGCTTCCCCGATGCAACATTGTCAGACTAGTGTAACATATCTTGGCCATGTACTCTCCGAGGGATCAAGATTAATTTCACAACAGAAGGTCACAGCCAATTTTCAAATCCCTAAAGCCATATTGAACAAGAAACTTGTGCACTTCCTGGGGATGGTGGGATACTGTAGCCAACTTTGGTCTTAACTAATTTTTTCCTCTTCACATACCTAAAGAAGCTTTTACTATCCCGCTTTATATTCTTGGCTAGCTTACCTTCGTACCTCATCTTTTCTCCCCGTATTGTGCTTTTGGTTATCTTCTGTTGTTCTTTAAACATTACCCAATCCTCTTGCTTCCCGCTGATCTTTGCTACGTTGTACTTCTTCGCTTTAAATTTTGTACTGTTCCTGACGTCCCTTGTCAGCCATGGTCGTCCCTTTCTCCCCTTGGAATCTTTCTTCCTCCTAGGAATGAACTGATCCTGCAACTTCTGTTTATTCCTAGAAACACCTGCCATTTTTGTTCCTCTGTCATCCCTGCCAGTGTGTCTTTCCAGTAAACTTTGGCCAGCTCCTCGGTCATGGCCACATAGTCCCCTTTATTCAACTGTAACACTGACACCTCCGATCTACTCTTTTCCCTCTCCAATTGTAGATTAAGCCTGACCATGTTATGGTCACTGCCTCCTAATGGCTCATTAACCTCGAGGTCTTTTATCAAATCCGGTTCATTACATAACTAAATGGAGAATTGCCTTCTCCCTGGCAGGCTCCAATACAAGTAGTTCAAAGAATCCATCATGAAGGCACTCTAAAAAGTCCCTTTCTTGGGGTCCAGTACCAACCTGATTTTCCCAGTCTACCTGCATGTTGAAATCTCCCATAACAACCACAGCATTACTTTTACTACATACCAATTTTAACTCCTGATTCCACATCTCCTGCTTCAATGTCACCCCTTGCAAGGGACTGAATTTCATTCCTCACCAACAGGGCAACCCCACCCCCTCTGCCCACCTGTCTGTCTTTTCGATAGGAGGTATACCCTTGAATATTCAGTTCCCAGCTCTGACCCTCTTGCAGCCATGTCTCAGTAATTCCCACAACATCATACTTGCCAGTTTCTAACTGAGCTTCAATCTCGTCCACTTTATTCCTTATACTTCACACATTCATATACCGTACTTTGACCTCCGTATTCACTTCCCCCCTCGCAATTGGCCCTGACCTCACTCTGTTGTCCATTCTCAAGCTTTCCTGCCCATTCATTTTCTTTTCACCTCTTCGCGACTGAGAACCGGGGGTTTTCGCAATCAGTCCTAACTCAACATCATGGTAACAGACTTCGACCTATGGCCTGTTACAATGTCCAACTTGATCCTGTTGGGAGCACGCTGCCCGCCAAAATGCCTGAAATCTGTCACCGCCGCATATCACGCTGTTGTTACATCCCCAGCATTAACTCTCGACATCCCACAGTATTACATGTACCGCACTCAGTGGCTTCATTACTCACCTGAGCTCAGGGCCGGATGGAAGCCCTAGGCTGTTCCACTTTTTAGGCCCCTCCCAATCCCCCATCCCCACGACTAGAGGAAGATGGTCCACCAGATTGACACCAATTTGCAGCCGAGCGTGGCCAATGAGATAAGGGGCTGGATACCTATTTATTTATTTATTTATTGCCAGTGCTAGTGTCGAGTTGTTGACTTAAAACACTATTATTCTGAAATGGAGGGCAAGGAACATTACTGAAGGGTTGATTAGACACAGCATATGTGACAGCATATGTAAGAAAGGCCTATGACAGTGTCAACAATATTACACACCTTGCAGGGCTCTCACTTAATTTTTTTTCTCTGTTGTTAGCTGGGCAACCTCAGCAGCTTTTTAAGTTGCCAAATGACAGTTCAGGTGGTCAATTAAGACGGTATGCATGACGCGTGTGATAATGTGCTTGGACGAAGTGCATAGTTACCATTTGGAATTATGCTCAATGAAGCATTCACATATTATTTCTGCTTCAAATAAATTCACAAACTAAACATATTCACCAACCAAGACATGATATATACAACAATGACATGCAGTAACATTATAATCCAGTATCTCAACTCTTTCTACACATTGCAATGAATGCAATTTCTATTATTTCTTTCCACTTCCAAACAAAATTCTGGTTGAATTATTCAGCGTATGATCAACCTCAGTGAGACATAGTGCAGGTTTGGCGATCGCTTCGCACAACACCGACACTCAGTTCGCAATAACCAACCTGATCTCCCGGTGGATCAGCACTTCAACTCCTCCCATTCCAAATCTCACCTTTCTGTCCTGGGCCTCCTCCATGGCCAGAGTGAGGCCCACATCAAATTGGGAGAACAGCACCTCATATTTTGCTTGGGTAGTTTACACCACAGGGGTATGAACATTGCCTTCTCTAATTTCAGGTAGTCTTTGCTTTCTCCCTCCTTCCCCTCCCATTCCCAGCTCTCCCACACACCTACTGTCTCCGCCTCTTCCTTTCCCTTTTCCCACCCCCCCCCCCCCCCCCCCCCCCCCCCGACATCAGTCTGAAGGAGAGTCTTATCCCGAAACGTCGCCTATTCCTTCGCTCCCTAGATGCTGCCTCACCCACTGATTTTCAATAGCTTTACCAACGGGATCCCACCACTGGCCACATCTTCACATCACCTCCCCTGTCGGCTTTCCGCAGAGACCGTTCCTTCCGTAACTCCCTGGACATCCCTTCCCACCCAAACCAGCCCCTCTCCTGGCATTTTCCCTTGCAACAGCAGGAAATGCTACACTTGTCGCTTTACCTCCCCCCTTGACTCCATTCAAGGACCCAAGCCATCATTCCAGGTGTGGCAGAGGTTCACGTGCACCTCCTCCAACCTCATCTATTGCACTCACTGCTCTAGGTGTCAGCTGCTCTACATCGGTGAGACCAAGCATAGGCTTGGCGATCACTTTGCCCAATACCTCTGTCAGTTCGCAATAACCAACCTGATCTCCCGGTAGCTCACCACTTCAACTCTCCCTCCCATTCCGAATCTGACCTTTCTGTCCTGGGCCTCGTCCATGGCCAAAGTGAGGCCCACCGTAAATGGAGGAGCAGCACCTCATATTTTGCTTGGGCAGTTTACACCCCAGCGGTATGAAAATCGATCTCCAATTCCAGGTAGTCCCTGCTTTCTCCTCCACTTCCCTGCTCTCCTCTCCGCCTCTTCCTTTCTTCTTCCCACCCCCTCCACCCTCACATCAGTTTGAAGAAGGGTCTCGACCCAAAACCTCGCCTATTTCCTTCGCTCCATAGATGCTGCCTCACCCGTTGAGTTTCTCCAGCATTTTTGTCTCCCTACTCACACAAGTTCTGTTACATAGAAACATAGAAACATAGAAAATAGGTGCAGGAGTAGGCTATTCGGCCCTTCGAGCTTGCACCGCCATTCAATATGATCATGGCTGATCATCAAACTCAGTATCCTGTACCTGCCTTCTCTCCATACCCCCTGATCCCTTTAGCCACAAGGGACACATCTAACTCCCTCTTAAATATAGCCGATGAACTGGCCTCAACTACCTTCTGTGGCAAAGAAATCCAGAGACCCACCACTCTCTGTGTGAAAAATGTTTTCCTCATCTCGGTTCTAAAGGAATTCCCCTTTATCCTTAAACTGTGACCCCTTGTTCTGGAGTTACCCAACATCGGGAACAATCTTCCTGCACCTAGCCTATGCAATCACTTAAGAATTTTGTAAGTTTCTATAAGATTCCCCCTCAATGTTCTAAATTCTAGCAAATACAAGCCGAGTCTATCCAGTCTTTTCTCATATGAAAGTCCTGACATCCCAGGAATCCGTCTGGTGAACCTTCTCTGTACTCCCTCTATGGCAAGAATGTCGTTCCTCAGATTTGGAGACCAAAACTGTACGCAATACTCTAGGTGTGGTCTCACCAAAACCCTGTACAACTGCAGCAGAACCTCCCTGCTCCTATACTCAATTCCTTTTGCTATGAATGCTAACATACCATTTGCTTTCTTCACTGCCTGCTGCACCTGCATGCCTACTTTCAATGACTGGTGTACCATGACACCCAGGTCTCGTTGCATCTCCCCTTTTCCTAATCGGCCACCATTCAGATAATAGTCTACCCTCCTGTTTTTGCCACCAAAGTGGATAACCTCACATTTATCCACATTATACTGCATCTGCCATGCATTTGCCCACTCACCCAGCCTATCCAAGTCACCTTGCAGCCTCCTAGCATCCTCCTCACACCTAACATTGCCCCCCAGCTTCGTGTCATCCGCAAACTTGGAGATGTTGCATTCAATTCCCTCATCCAGATCATTAATATATATTGTAAATAGCTCGGATCCCAGCACTGAGCCTTGCGGTACCCCACTAGTCACTGCCTGCCATTCTGAAAAGGACCCATTTACTCCTACTCTTTGCTTCCTGTCTGCCAGCCAGTTCTCTGTTATCCCAATTTCCTCACCCACTCCCTACACGTTAGGGGCAATTTTACAGAGTCAAGTTAACCTACAAAGCCAATGCATCTTTGGGATGTGGGAGGAAACCCATACGTTTGCAGGAAGAATGTGCAAATTCAACACAGACAGTGCCCGAGGACATGATCGAACACAGATCCCTGGCGTATGAGCCAGCAAGTCCACCAGCTGTGCCACTATATTTTATTTTCCAACACACAAAAAATGATATGTTGATAACTTTGGTTATTTAAAAAAAAGAAACTATCCATTTTCAGTCTTAAATCTCTAAGTGATGCCCTTTTCAGCTACTGTATGTTTTAATTCAGTTCAAGAGACTGGGACAGTACATTCGCCATAAAGTTGCTGCCTAAACTTGCCAGAGACCCGGAATTGATCCTGAATATGGGTGCTGTCTGTATGGAATTTGCTCCTTTTCCCTTTGATCGCATGGGTTTTCTCCGGGTGCTCTTGCTTCCTTCCACATTCCAAAGGTGGGAAATTGTGTGTGTGTGCGTGTGTGTGTGTGTGTGTGTGTGGTTATACATTCAAATATAAATATACACTGTTTTGTTTTCTCATTTATAACATTGTTTGCAGAGGACTATGTTTACATATTCTGTTGTGCTGCTGCAAGTAAGGATTTCATTGGGACATGAGAGTCTCTCCCATCTCCCCCGTCTCCCCCTCTCCTCATCCTTTCTCTCCTCTTCACTCACCCCTTTCTCTCTCCCCCACTCTCTCCATCCTCTCTCTCCCTCCATCCTCTCTCCCTCCATCCTCTCTCCCCCCATCCCCTCTCTCCCCCACCCCCTCTCTCCTCCATCCCCTCTCCCCATCCTCTCTCTCCCCTTCAATTTCACCCCCTCTCTCTCCCCCTCTCTCTCCCCCATCCTCTCTCCCCATCCTCTCTCCCCCATCCCCTCTCCCCCATCCCCTCTCTCCCCATCCTCTCTTTCCCCTTCAATCTCATCCCCTCTCTCTCCCACCTCTCTCTCCCCATCCTCTCCCCTTCAATCTCACCCCTATCTCTCCCCCTCTCTCTCCCTCTCTCCTCCCACCCTCCCCCCCCCCCTATCCCCGCACCCCCTCCCCATCCCCTCTCCCAATCCTCTCTCTCCCTCTCTCTCTCCCTTTCAATCCCCCCCCACTACCATCTCCCCCCTCTCTCATTCCCCTCCTGGACAGGTGCGCCGACCCGCCACTGGGGGCGCTCTGGAGCACTGCACCGCCCCGACCCGCCACTGGGGGCGCTCTGGAGCAGGTACACAGCCCCGACCCGCCACTGGGGGCGCTCTGGAGCAGGTGCACCGCCCCGACCCGCCACTGGGGGCGCTCTGGAGCACTGCACCGCCCCGACCCGCCACTGGGGGCGCTCTGGAGCAGGTGCACTGTCCCGACCCGCCACTGGGGGCGCTCTGGAGCAGGTGCACCGTCCCGACCCGCCACTGGGGGCGCTCTGGAGCAGGTGCACCGCCCCGACCCGCCACTGGGGGCGCTCTGGAGCACTGCACCGCCCCGACCCGCCACTGGGGGCGCTCTGGAGCAGGTGCACCGCCCCGACCCGCCACTGGGGGCGCTCTGGAGCACTGCACCGCCCCGACCCGCCACTGGGGGCGCTCTGGAGCACTGCACCGCCCCGACCCGCCACTGGGGGCGCTCTGGAGCACTGCACCGCCCCGACCCGCCACTGGGGGCGCTCTGGAGCACTGCACCGCAGTGGGGACCCGACCCGCCACTGGGGGCGCTCTGGAGCACAGTGACGCCGACCAGGGGGACAGGACAGTGGGGACGACCAGGACAGTGGGGGCGCAGTCTGGGGACAGGACCGGTACCGACAGGACAGTGGGGACAGTGGGGACAGTGGGACTGGGGGCAGTGGGGGTCAGTGGGGGAGGGTACACCAGTGGGGACCGACCAGGGGGGACTGGGGGCGCTCTGCGGACGGCGGACGATGACAGGCAGTGGGGAAACAGTCCGGACGGCCGTTGGCGGACAGTGGGGACAGTGGGACGACAGTGTTCTGGGACAGTGGGGTGGGTGGACAGGGGACAGGGACAGTGGGGACAGGACAGTGGGGACAGGACAGTGGGGGGACAGGGGGGACAGTGGGGACAGTGGGGACAGTGGGGGGACAGTGGGGACAGTGGGGACAGGACAGTGGGACAGTGGGGACAGGACAGTGGGGACAGTGGGGACAGGACAGTGGGGACTGGGACGTGTGGGGACAGTGGAGACAGTGTGCGGACGGTGGAGACTGTGGGGACTGGGACAGTGTGGGGACAGTGTGGGGACAGTGGGGACAGTGTGGGGACAGTGGGGACTGTGTGGGGACAGTGTGGGGACAGTGGGGACAGTGTGGAGGTGGGTGATCATTCCTCTCCAGAGCCAGCACATCCTTCCTCAGATGTGGGGCTTAAAATTGCTCACAATACTCCAAATGTGGCCCGACTAGCTCCTTAAAGCGCTTCAGCATTACATCCCTGTTGTTACATTCTAGTCCTCTGGAAATACATGCAAGGCATTTGCCTTGTATGTTGCTGGGCTTGATGTGGGTTCAGGGGAGGGGGGGGGGGGAGTTCTTCATGTGGGGTTGTACTGGGGGTGGGGGGTTTCATATCTGCGGTACTTTGTGTTGGCATGTGCTCGGTGCAAGTGCTGTGTACATGAAGGTGGTGGTGTAGTCAGTGAGACAGGTGCTGCCCTGCAGGGGAAATGCAAGGCAAATCAATTACTTCCAGTCTTCTCTGAGCACTGATTGTGAACCACTGGTTCACTGCTAAATGCATTAACATCTGTGATGATTTGTTTCTTGTAGTTTATTCAGTATTCACTCAAGACAAGTCTACCGGAGTAACATATGTTTCTGCCATCCGTTTATCCAATGTTACGTTGGTGGGCTACACTGGAATGCAGCTTGAATCTGGAACCACAATCACCTGGTCAGTTCTACATCCTTCTGTTCACAGTGTCATTTTGGTTCACACTTTTGGAACAACCGATGTCCACTATGGTGATTTTTACCAGCTTCGTGTCGTGTACAACATGACTAGTGCATCTCTCCAGCTGATAAATGCAGATCTGGCAGACAGTGGAATATATGAGACCCTGATATCGTACCCAGGCTTGGATGGAAAGAAAAGTCACTATCACAGCATTCTTTACATCCAAGGTTAGTCAATGAATAACCATTTCTCAACAAGAGGGACAATATACAGTATTCCACATGCCTGTGCTTTCACTTGTTCTCTCTCTCTCTCTCTCGCTCTCGCTCTCGCTCTCGTCTCTCGCTCTCGCTCTCGCTCTCTCTCTCGCCTCCCTCTCTCTCTCTCCCTCTGGCAGAACTTGGCCTCACCCTCAACAATTTATCTTTTGACTCCTCACTTTCTCCAAGGGAAAGGTGTGGCCAAGGGTACTTGCATGGGCCTCAGCTATGCATTCCTTTTTGTTTGTTACATCGAACAGTCCTTGTTCCAAACACACACTGACACACTGGTTTCTCAACTGCATCAATGACTACTCCCTGCACTCATGCAGAACTCATTAACTTTATCACTAACTTCTACCCCACTGTCAAATTCACAGACTATCTCTGAAACCTCTTTCCCCTTTCTTGAGCTCTCTGTCTCCATCACAGAGGACAGACTGACATCTGCTACAAACCATTATCTGAACTACATCTCTTCCCGTCCTGCCTCTTGCAAAGACGCTATCCCGCATTTCAATACCTCCGTCTCCGCTGCATCTGCTCCCAGGAAGATATTTTCCATTCTAGGACATCTGACATGACCTATTTAGTAAATATGGTTTCCACCCTGCTGTCGTAGATGGACCCCTCTCCCACGCCTCCTCTGTGTCCCGCAGTTAACCACTCGCTCCCGCTCCTCCCAAGGGAAACATAGAAAATAGGAGCACGAGTAGGCCATTCGGCCCTTCGAGCCTGCACCGCCATTCAATATGATCATGGCTGATCATCCAACTCCTGTACCTGCCTTCTCTCCATACCCCCTGATCCCTTTAGCCACAAGGGCCACATCTAACTACCTCTTAAATATAGCCAATGAACTGGCCTCAACTACCTTCTGTGGCAGAGAATTCCACAGATTCACCATTCTCTGTGTGAAAACTGATTTTCTCATCTTGGTCCTAAAAGACTTCCCCCTTATCCTTAAACTGTGACCCTTTGTTCTGGAGTTCCCCAACATCAGGAACAATCTTCCTGCATCTAGCCTGTCCAACCCCTCAAGAATTTTGTAAGTCTCTGTAAGATACCCCCTCAATCTTCTAAATTCCAGCGAGTCTATCCAGTCTTTCTTCATATGGAAGTCCTGCCATACCAGTAATCAGTCTGGTGAACCTTCTCTGTACTCCCTCTATGGCAAGAATGTCTTTCCTCAGATTAGGAGAGCAAAACTGTACGCAATACTCCAGGTGTAGCCTCACCAAGACCCTGTGCAACTGCAGTAGAACCACCCTGTTCTTGTATTCAGATCCTTTTGCTATGAATGCCAACATACTATTCGCTTTCTTCACAGCCTGCGGCACCTGCATGCCTACTTTCAATGACTGGTATTCCATGACACCCAGATCTCGTTGCATCTCCCCTTTTCCTAATCGGCCACCATTCAGATAATAGTCTACCCTCCTGTTTTTGCCACCAAAGTGGATAACCTCACATTATCCACATTATACTGCATCTGTCATGCATTTGCCCACTCACCCAACCTATCCAAGTCACCTTGCAGCCTCCTAGCACAGCTAACACTGCCCCCAGCTTCGTGTCATCCGCAATCTTGGAGATGTTGCATTCAGTTCCCTCATCCAGATCATTAATATATATTGTAAATAGCTGGGGTCCCAGCACTGAGCCTTGCAGTACCCCACTGGTCACTGCCTGCCATTCTGAAAATGACCCGTTTACTCCTGCTCTTTGCTTCCCGTCTGCCAGCCAGTTCTCTATCCACATCAATACTGAACCCCCAATACCGTGTGCTTTATGTTTGCATACTAATCTCTTATGTGGGACCTTGTCGAATGCCTTCTGAAAGTCCAGATATAACACATCCACAGGTTCTCCCTTATCCACTCTACTAGTTACATCCTCGAAAAATTCTATAAGATTCGTCATACATGATTTACCTTTCATAAATCGATGCTGACTTTGTCCAATGATTTCACCACTTTCCAAATGTGCTGCTATCCCATCTTTAATAACTAACTCTAGCATTTTCCCCACTACCGATGTTAGACTAACTGGTCTGTAATTCCCCGTTTTCTCTCTCCCTCCCTTTTTAAAAAGTAGGGTTACATTAGTTACCCTCCAATCCTCAGGAACTACTCCAGAATCTAAAGAGTTTTGAAAAATTATCACAAATTCATCCACTATTTCTGTGGCTACTTCCTTGAGTTCTCTGGGATGCAGCCTATCTGGCCCTGGGGATTTATCGGCCTTTGATCCATTCAATTTACCTAACACCACTTCCCGGCTAACTTGGATTTCACTCAGTTCCTCCATCTCATTTCACCCCGGTCCCCTGCTATTTCCAGCAGATTATTTATTTCTTCCTTAGTGAAGACAGAACCAAAGTAGTTATTCAATTGGTCTGCCATGTCCTTGTTCCCCATGATCAATTCACCAGTTTCTGACTGCAAGGGGCCTCCATTTGTTTTAACTAAACATTTTCTCTTCACATATCTATAAAAACTTCTGCAGTCAGTTTTTATGTTCCCTGCCAGTTTTCTTTCATAATCTATTTTCCCTTTCCTAATTAAGCCCTTTGTCCTCCTCTGCTGGACTCTGAATTTCTCCCAGTCCTCTGGTAGGCTGCTTTTTCTGGCTAATTTGTATGCTTCATCTTTAGTTTTGATACTATCGCTGATTTCCCTTGTTATCCATGGATGCACTACCTTCCCTGATTTATTATTTTGCCAAACTGGGATGAACAATTGTTGTAGTTCATCCATGCAGTCTTTAAATGCCTTCCATTGCATATCCACCGTCAACCCTTTTAGAATCACTTGCCAATTCACATCTCATACCCTCAAAGTTACCTTTCTTTAAGTTCAGAACCCTTGTTTCTGAATTAACAATGTCACTCTCCATCCTAATGAAGAACTCAACCATATTATGGTCACTCTTGCCCAAGGGGCCACGCACAACAAGACTGCTAACTAACCTTTCCTCATTACTCAATACCCAGTCTAGAATAGCCTGTTCTCTCGTTGGTTCCTCTACATGTTGGTTTAGAAAACTATCCCGCATACATTCCAAGGTAACCAGGATAGAGTTCCTCTTGTCCTCATTGTTCACCCCACCAACCTCTGCAACCAACACCTCATTCTGATACTTCCACCACCTCCAACGTGTTCCCTCCCTCGTTCATCCCTTCCCACCCAAACCACCCCTACCCCGGATTCTTTCCCCTGCAACTGCAGGAGATGTGACAACTGTCCCTATACAAACTCTCTCGTCTCCATCCAGGGAACCTGGATAGACAGGTCTCCCTCCCAAACTCCCACAATCACTCTGAAGAAGAGTCCCAACACAAAACATCTGTGTTGGCCAGACATGCTGCCTGACCCACTGAATTGCTCTAGCACTTTCTGTCTTTTTTTGTAAGTCAGCATCTGCAGTCCCTTGTTTCTCTTTTAAACATGTCAGTGTATCTGCGTCCTTCAGCATCTGAGAAAATGTGCCATATCCTCGAGGATTTATTTCAAACTTCTGCAGATGTCCTTTTGAAACTATTCAGATAGGTTCTGGCAACTGCTCTGCTCTCGACCCCCAGGCTGTGGTGAACAGCGTTCAGTCTATCATAGGCTGGTCGCTTCCTTGCAACATCCATCTTCATGATGCGTCACATCAGGAAGGCTCTTAGTATCATCCAGTCTGCCTGAGACCCTGACCATTCTCCTTTCAATAGACAATAGGTGCAGGACTAGGCCATTCGGCCCTTCCTTTTGAGAGAAGATACAGGAGCTTGAAAGTTCAGAAACCCAGACTTGTGAACAGCACTTTCCCCACTGCTATAAGACTCCTGAACCAATCGGCCTTTCACTACCCTTCCCGGAGTTGCTGCCATGTACTATTACGCAGGCAGATGGGACTAGTGTAGATGGGGCTTCTTGGTTAGCATGGATTAGGTGGGCTGAATGGCCTGTTTCTATGTTATGTTAACTTCATAATTTGGTTATTCTGGTACACGGTACGTAAATTTTGTTTTGCATAACTTCAGATTGCACTACAATATTTGCATTGTTCTGCTGTTTTTCACTTGTTTATTTATTATAGTATGTGTCATTGTGTATACTGTGTACGTTATAGCTTATTGCAAGCAAGGATCTTTATTGCACTCTGGTGTATATCTGAATCTGAATTGTAGTAAATGGTCGAGCTCTGGAGAGTATTGTAGAAACAGAGAGTCCTGTGATGTAAATGCATAGACAATAGACAATAGGTGCAGGAGTACGCCATTCGGCCCTTCGAGAGGCCCACAGGAGCCGTTGGAGGAAATGAAGGAGGGGGAGGAGCGACACCCGACCGGTAGGTTTAAAATCTAGCGCGGGGCTTGTGTTTCCAGAGGCCCACAGGAGCCGTTGGAGGAAGTGAAGGAGGGGGAGGAGCGACACCCGACCGGTAGGTTTAAAATCTAGCGCGGGGCTTGTGTTTCCAGAGGCCCACAGAGCCGTTGGAGGAAGTGAAGGAGGGGGAGGAGCGACACCCGACCGGTAGGTTTAAAATCTAGCGCGGGGCTTGTGTTTCCAGAGGCTTTTACCGAAATCCATAACGTTCCATTTGGAGAAGTAGGTTTTTTTGAGGAAGCCGCTGATTGGTGGAAGAGGACCCGAGGAAGCAGCTGATTGGGTGCAACCCCGGGTTTACTATTTTACATTTCTGCCCTTCTGGGAGTTAGGGATTCAGTATTTAGTAGTAAAGTTTAAAGGAATAAGTTTTTGTGTTTTTTTAGTAATTTGGGAGTAAGGTATGGCAGTAGAGATTGGCCCCGTGGTTTGTTCAGCCTGCAACATGTGGGAGATCAGGGAGATGGTCGGTGTCCTTGGTGACTACGTTTGCAGGAAGTGTGTCCAGCTGCAGCTCCTGGCAGACCGCATTGAACGATTGGAACTGCGGCTGGATTCATACTGGAGCATCCACGATGCGGAGAAAGTCGTGGATAGCACGTACAGTGAGTTGGTCACACCGCAGGCAAAAGGTAAGAGGACAAGAAGGGAACGGGTGGCCAATAGCCAGCAAAGCAGTAGGCAGGTAGTGCAGGAGTCCCCTGCGGTCATCTCCCTCCTAAACAGGTATACCATTTTGGATACTGTTGAGGGAGATGGCTCATCAGGGGAATGCAGCAGCAGCCAGGTTCATGGCACCATGGGTGGCTCTGCAGCACATGAGGGGGGAAAAAAGAGGGGAAGGGCAATAGTAATAGGGGATTCAATTGTCAGGGGAATAGATAGGCGTTTCTGCGGCCGCAAACGAGACTCCAGGATGGTATGTTGCCTCCCTGGTGCAAAGGTCAGGGATGTCACTGAACGGCTGCAGAACATTCTGGAGGGGGAGGGTGAACAGCCAGTTGTCGTGGTGCATGTTGGCACCAACGATATAGGTAAAAAAAGGGATGAGGTCCTACAAGGTGAATTTAGGGAGCTAGGAGATAAACTTAAAAGTAGGACCTCAAAGGTAGTAATCTCCGGATTACTACCAGTACCACAGGCCAGTCAGAGTAGAAATAGGAGGATAATGCAAATTAATACGTGGCTTGAAAAGTGGTGCAAGGGGGAGGGATTCAAATTTTTAGGGCACTGGGACCAGTTCTGGGGGAGGTGGGACCGGTACAAACAGGACGGTTTGCACCTGGAATGGAATGGAACCAATGTTCTTGGGGGAGTGTTTGCTAGTGCTGTCGGGGAGGATTTAAACTAATGTGGCAGGGGGATGGGTACAAGAGCAGAGAGGCAGGAGGGTGTAAAATGAGGGTAGAAGCATTAGGTAGCAAGGTGAAAGGTAAAAGTGGCAGGCAGACAAAACCAGGGCTAAAATCAAAAAGGGCCACTTTTCAGCAAAATTGTATAAGGGGTAAATGCGTTGTAAAGACAAGCCTGAAGGCTTTGTGTCTCAATGCAAGGAGTATTCGTAATAAGGTGGACGAGTTGAACGTGCAGATAGATATTAATGATTATGATATAGTTGGGATCACGGAGACATGGCTCCAGGGTGACATAGGCTGGGAGCTGAACATCCAGGGATATTCAATATTCAGGAGGGATAGAGAGAAAGGAAAAGGAGGTGGAGTAGCGTTGCTGGTTAGAGAGGAGATTAAAGCAATGGAAAGGAAGGACATTAGCTTGGAGGATGTGGAATCGGTATGGGTAGAGCTACAAAACACTAAGGGGCAGAAAACGCTGGTGGGTGTTGTGTACAGGCCACCTAACAGTAGCAGAGAAGTTGGGGATGGTATCAAACAGGAAATTAGAAATGCGTGCGACAAAGGCAAAACAGTTATAATGGGTGACTTCAATCTACATATAGATTGGGTTAATCAAATTGGCAGGGGTGCTGAGGAAGAGGATTTTTTGGAATGTATGCGGGATAGTTATCTAAATCAACATGTAGAGGAACCAACGAGAGAGCAGGCTATTTTAGACTGGGTTTTGAGTAATGAGGAAGGGGTAATTAGCCGTCTTGTTGTACGTGCCCCCTTGGGCAAGAGTGACCATAATATGGTTGAGTTCTTCATTAGGATGGAGAGTGAGATTGTTAATTCAGAAACAATGGTTCTGAACTTAAAGAAAGGTAACTTTGAGGGTATGAGACGTGAATTGGCCAAGATTGACTGGCAATTAATTCTAAAAGGGTTGACGGTGGATATACAATGGAAGACATTTAAAGACTGCATGGATGAACTACAAAAATTGTTCATCCCAGTTTGGCAAAAGAATAAATCGGGGAAGGTAGTGCATCCGTGGATAACAAGGGAAATCAGGGATAGTATCAAAGCAAAGGATGATGCGTACAAAGTAGCCAGAAAAAGCAGCATACCAGAGGACTGGGAGAAATTCAGAGACCAGCAGAGGAGGACAAAGGGCTTAATTAGGAAAGGAAAAATAGATTATGAAAGAAAACTGGCAGGGAACATAAAAACTGACTGCAAAAGTTTTTATAGATATGTGAAGAGAAAGAGGTTAGTTAAAACAAATGTAGGTCCCTTGCAGTCAGAAACAGGTGAGTTGATCATGGGGAACAAGGATATGGCGGACCAATTGAATAACTACTTTGGTTCCGTCTTCACTAAGGAAGACATAAATAATCTGCCTGAAATAGCAGGGGACTGTGGGTCAAAGGAGGAATTGAGTGAAATCCAGGTCAGTCGGGAAGTGGTGTTGGGTAAATTGAATAGATTAAAGGCCGATAAATCCCCAGGGCCAGATAGGCTGCATCCCAGAGTACTTAAGGAAGTAGCTCAGGAAATAGTGGATGCATTAGTGATAATCTTTCAAAACTCTTTAGATTCTGGAGTAGTTCCTGAGGATTGGCGGGTAGCAAATGTAACCCCTCTTTTTAAGAAGGGAGGGAGAGAGAAAACGGGGAATTACAGACCAGTTAGTCTAACATCGGTAGTGGGGAAACTGCTAGAGTCAGTTATTAAAGATGGGATAGCAGCACATTTGGAAAGTGGTGAAATCATTGGACAAAGTCAGCATGGATTTACAAAAGGTAAATCATGTCTGACGAATCTTGTGGAATTTTTCGAGGATGTAACTAGTAGCGTGGATAAGGGAGAACCAGTGGATGTGGTATATCTGGACTTCCAGAAGGCTTTCGACAAGGTCCCACATAAGAGATTAGTATACAAACTTAAAGCATACGGTATTAGGGGTTCAGTATTGATGTGGATAGAGAACTGGCTGGCAAACAGGAAGCAAAGAGTAGGAGTAAACGGGTCCTTTTCACAATGGCAGGCAGTAACTAGTGGGGTACCGCAGGGCTCAGTGCTGGGACCCCAGCTATTTACAATATATATTAATGATCTGGATGAGGGAATTGAAGGCAATATCTCCAAGTTTGCGGATGACACTAAGCTGGGGGGCAGTGTTCGCTGTGAGGAGGATGCTAGGAGACTGCAAGGTGACTTGGATAGGCTGGGTGAGTGGGCAAATGTTTGGCAGATGCAGTATAATGTGGATAAATGTGAGGTTATCCACTTTGGTGGCAAAAACAGGAAAGCAGACTATTATTTAAATGGTGGCCGATTAGGAAAAGGGGAGATGCAGCGAGACCTGGGTGTCATGGTACACCAGTCATTGAAAGTAGGCATGCAGGTGCAGCAGGCAGTGAAAAAAGCGAATGGTATGTTAGCTTTCATAGCAAAAGGATTTGAGTACAGGAGCAGGGAGGTTCTACTTCAGTTGTACAGGGTCTTGGTGAGACCACACCTGGAGTATTGCGTGCAGTTTTGGTCTCCAAATCTGAGGAAGGACATTATTGCCATAGAGGGAGTGCAGAGAAGGTTCACCAGACTGATTCCTGGGATGTCAGGACTGTCTTATGAAGAAAGACTGGATAGACTCGGTTTATACTCTCTGGAATTTAGGAGATTAAGAGGGGATCTTATAGAAACTTACAAAATTCTTAAGGGGTTGGACAGGCTAGATGCAGGAAGATTGTTCCCGATGTTGGGGAAGTCCAGGACAAGGGGTCACAGCTTAAGGATAAGGGGGAAATCCTTTAAGACCGAGATGAGAAAGACTTTCTTCACACAGAGAGTGGTGAGTCTCTGGAACTCTCTGCCACAGAGGGTAGTTGAGGCCAGTTCATTGGCTATATTTAAGAGTGAGTTGGATGTGGCCCTTGTGGCTAAGGGGATCAGAGGGTATGGAGAGAAGGCAGGTACGGGATACTGAGTTGGATGATCAGCCATGATCATATTGAATGGCGGTGCAGGCTCGAAGGGCTGAATGGCCTACTCCTGCACCTAATTTCTATGTTTCTATGTTTCTATGAGCCAGCACTGTCCTCTCCATGATCAATGTGATCATGGCTGATCATCCCCAATCAGTACACCGTTCCTGCTTTCTCCACCTATCCCCTGACTCCGCTATTTTTAAGAGCTAGCTCTTGAAAGCATCCAGAGAACCTGCCTCCACCTTCCTCTGAGCCAGAGAATTCCACATAGTTTCCTGAAAGTGGCAACAGGGGTAGACATGATGATGAAGAAAGATTGGCCATTCGTGCCTTCATCGGACGGTACTGGGTAAAGAAGATAGACACATGAAGCTGGAGTAACTAAGAGGGTCGGACAGCATCTCTGGAGAACAGGAATAGGTAACCTTTTGGGTTGAGACCTGAACTTCACATATTCCTTTTCTCCAGTGATGCTGTCTGACCTGCTTAGTTACTCCAGATTTTTGTGTCTATCTTTGGTTTAAACCAGCGTCTGCAGTTCCTTCCTACACATACTGAGTACAGGAACTGGGAATTCTTGTTGCAATTGTAGAATCGGTGTGGTGAGACCACACATGATTATCATGCACTGTTCTAATCATTTGCCATTTGGGAAGAATGTCATTAAGCATAGATATGGTGGATGGTACAGTTTTCTCCCCTCTCTAGCCCTTCTGTTTCCTTCCCCCCCATCCCCCTTCTCTTCCTCTCTTCTCTGTCTGCTCTCTTTCACTCTTTCTCTTCCCAATCTCTCCGCTCTTCTCTCTCGGCCCAATATGTAACTGTCTGACCTTAGCATTTTATCAATACAAGATTCTTTGCTGTTTTCATTTGTTCTTTTTTGATGCAGAAATGTTGAAAGTGCCACTGATAATTCAAACTCGAATTGACGTTAATCAAATTATACGTCTTAAATGTATCGTGAAAAATGGGGAAACAAACACAATTTTATGGTTGAAAGGAGGCGTAGTTCTGCCTAACAACAAGGTTTATAAAATATCATCCAGCAACAGAACAGTGAGTTTTAGCAGTGCTCGTGTGGCTAACTGTGAAACGTACACTTGTGTCATCAAAAACAAGATCAGCGAGAACCACAGATCCCATGTACTTCTTATTAAGGGTGAGTTTGACAATGGCCCAAGTGAACTATTTTTGTTGGATAACTCGCAATATTCATGCTCCTGCACTTCTACGTTTTCAGCCTTTTATATCTATGCTGTTGCGCTTTGGGAGGTCAAATATAAGAGGAAAGTATAGAATTAAAGGCAGTACCCTTCGGAGCATTGAGGTAACCAGGGATCGGAGTCCAAGTCCATAGTTTCCTGAAAGAAGCAACACAGATACTTTGATCCAGAATGCATTTGGTATACACATATAACAGTACAGCGCAGGAATACAACACACCCTTCAGCCAACAATGTCTTTGCCAAACATGTTGCCAAGTTAAACTAATCTCTGGCAGCACATGGTCCGTATATCTCCATTTCCCGCATGTCAATAAGTCTATCTAAAAAGCCTCTAAAATGCCACTATCGTAGTCTGCCTTCACCACTGCCCTTGGCAATGCGTTCCAGGCACCCAGACCTCTGAGTGAAAAGAACCTGCCCTGCACATCTCTCACCTTTCTATGTCTCATAATTTTAAGAGTGTTCAATGATTACAGGTACCATATACTTTTAATGCAGCTCCACCACCGATTTTCTGTCAACTAGTGGTCCGCCACCTCCTTTATACTGGACTAAATTTACGAGAGTGCACCGAAGGTCCCTCTGAAAATATGCCGCCAATCTCAAGCTCATTGGGATCAACCTCTGCAGTTGATTGTCTCTGGAACTCTCAGCAGATCTGTTCCCATAGCCAACTTCCAAGGTCAACTTTTTGGGCCGGTTTCTCGCCATCCCCCCCGAGGCCTTGCCCTCTGTTAGTCCAGCAAATGGGTTATGAACAATATCATACAACAAGGCTCTAGAACTAAAGGTGCCTGAAAATGGGTGGTGGACCTGTACATCTTTCAGGCCTCCCCTCATTCTCCAACTTTCCAGGGATTTACCTACCAATCCTTCAGCAGCCTTCATTGCCATTTTAACTTTAAATTGCCCTAGCATGTTAGTATTCCTCACACTGATCTCACTTAACTACAGTCTGAAGAAGTGTCTTGACCCCAGCCCTTCTCTCCGGAGATGCTGCCTGACCCGCTGAGTTACTCCAGCACTCTGTAAAACGTCACCTATCCATGTTCTCCACAGATGCTGCCTGACCCTCTGACTTACTCCAGCTCTCTGTGAAACGCCACCCATCCATGTTCTCCAGAGATACTGCCTGCCCGCTGAGTTACTCCAGCACTCTGTGAAACATCAGGCAGTCCTCTCCAGAGACGCTGAGTTACTCCAGCATTTAGTCTATTTTCATGTCCCTCCATGGCCTTGTCGTGGAGGATACAGATGCAAAATACTCTTTTATGTTCTGTGATACAGTCCTGTTGCATAAAGGTGGAATGTGTGTAGATGAACCCAATAACCGTCACTTCCATGGTGGGCCAGAGGGTCTGTTTCTGTGCTGTGCCACTCTAGATGTTTGATTCTAATCCTTTGACAACGCCTTTCCAAATGTCTGAAACCTCTCCCCAGAGCACTGGTTATTGTCCTCACGCTGTTATGGTGCAGCACATTCTGATCTGAATGTTAGATAGAGCCAGCGGAATCAAGGGGTATGGGGAGAAAGCAAGAACAGGGTATTGATTATGGATGATCAGCCATGATCACAGTGAATGTCGGTGCTGGCTCGAAGGGTTGAATGGCCTACTCCTGTACAATTGTCTATGTATCTATGAATTTTCCTGGAAATCCTTTTAACCAGTAACCTGACAGCCAGAATCAGCAGTGTCCACAACTTTCCGTGAGCTATGATGTAACTTTGTAAACTGTATTGAGACTGATTCTCATTTCTTGCTCCAGGATTGATGGAACTCCACCAATATTCGTTTGTGTTATCTGTTCTCTCACTGATCAGCACAATAACAACCTTTGGTGCATCGGCTTTCATCATCTTTTATGCTCTGGGTGCTTACAGAGGTAACAGGTGCATCTTTTATACAAACCCATTGTATCAGAAACTTGTGCGTTACACGTGGCTGATATGTTGTGAAATGAGAACCATCTGTTTGTGCCTCCAGTTCACAAGCGACATGTACAGCTGACGGCTCTCTTCGTCTTCTTCCAGCTCATCTCCTTCGTCTGCTTACTGGCGGCAGCACTCTTCTGCCTGGTTGATCCAAGTAAGTGCTGTAACATCTTTGTCTTTACATTCTCACACCAGCCTCATTTCTTTGCCATCCATGAGATAGAGAGTGTTCCTTGGTCTAGCTGAGATGCATGTCCACACATTGAACTCATCTGAGAGCTTTGCTGTGTAGTTCTTGTTTTGATTGAGTGGGGCAAAATACCAACTTGCATTCGAACTAGTCTGCCCAAAACTTGTTGGTCTCGCAGCAGAGTAAGATGTCTATCAGTGAATGTTGCCGACTGGCCCGCTCCACACTAGGAGTACGTGCTAGGGGCACATGAAGCTCGGTGCATCCAAAACCAAGGAGCACGGTTTAGGGTCACTGCTGCCGCCGGACATTGGGGGGCTAGAGTGCTGGAGTAACTCAGCAGGTCAGGCAGCATCTGTGGGGAACATGGGTAGGTGACGTTTCAGAGTGCTGGAGTAACTCAGCGGGTCAGGCAGCATCTGTGGGGAACATGGATAGGTGACATTTCACAGAGTGGTGGAGTAACTCAGCGGGTCAGGCAGCATCTGTGAAGAACATGGGTAGGTGACGTTTCACAGAGTACTGGAGTAACTCAGCGGGTCAGGCAGCATCTCAGGTCGAGACCCTTCTTCATAATCTGACAAGCCACAAATCTGTGTTTGGTGATTATGTGCTGATTGCCCTGTTATTGGATGTGGCCTTCGGATCTTGTACATACATTAATGCGGACAAGTGTGTGATGTTGCACGTTGGGAGGTCAGAGGTCAGGGGAAAGTATATCGTAAACCAAGTGCGGACCCATTGGGCCCTTTCCCCCAACGGAATATTCCACCACTCACCCATAGCTCCCAACGACGCAGGTACGGCTGATGGGCTCCCGTTGTGATGCTAGAGATCTTCGTTGTGACGCGAGTCACGACAACCCTCCCCCAACTGCGCAGGCGCGGCCGGCAAGTGGGAGCGTGCCTGCAACTTTTTTAAAGTTTAAAATGGCAACAACTTGTGAAATATAAGATCAATGTGAACGCATCTTGCTCTCCAGTCCCCTAGCCCCCTCCTCCATTAACTTTCCTCTCTCTACTCTCCACCAACCCTCCTCTGCTTCCTCCGCTCATCCCCTCCTCTCTCTCCCCCTCCCCTCCTCCATTAGCTCATTATCCCTCTTCCTACTACTATCCTCCCCCATTCGCTGGAATTTAGAAGATTGAGGGGGATCTCATAGAGACTTACAAAATTCTTAAGGGGTTGGACAGGCTAGATGCAAGAAGATTGTTCCCGATGTTGGGTAAGTCCAGAACAAGGGGTCACAGTTTAAGGATAAGGGGGAAGTCTTTTAGGACCGAGATGAGAAAATAATTTTTCACACAGAGAGTGGTGAATCTGTGGAATTCTCTGCCACAGAAGGTAGTTGAGGCCAGTTTATTGGCCATATTTAAGAGGGAGTTGTATGTGGACCTTGTGGCTGAAGGGATCAGAGGGTATGGAGAGAAGGCAGGTACAGGATACTGAGTTGGATGATCAGCCATGATCATATTGAATGGCAGTGCAGGCTCGAAGGGCCGAATGGCCTGCTCCTGCAGCTAATTTCTATGTTTTTATTCCCCCTCATCCCCCAGCACCCTATCCCTCCTCTTCACCCTCCTTCTTTCCCCTCTCCTCTCCCCCTATCCCACTCTCCTTCCTCACCTCCCCCCCTGCCCTCCTCTCCCTCTAGCCCAACCTCCCCGCCCCTCCCCCTCCCAACCCCCTCCTCAACTCACCAGGATCTCAATGTAAACCACCACTGGCCCCATTTTCTCCACCACGTCGGCGATGAAGTTGTACTTGTCCTTGCCCCATGTCCCGCTCCTCTTCCTCCCCGCGGGGCCGCCGCCCCCAGATCTAGCCCCAGCCTTGGACGCTAATGAAGTGAATAGAGGACACGTGGAGGCGTTTCTGAAATAGATGTAAACTTACTTGTGGATCCATTATGAGGCCAGGCAAGTACAGGCGGAAAAAAAAATGGCGATCTGAAAATCGTGAAAGGCCCCAACTCTGCACGCACGGATACCGGGCCCACTGTGTACGCGCAGGGCTGATGGGCCTCCCCCAACTGCGCAGGTGCGGCTGCTGAAGTGTGGGCGCTGTTTCAAGTTAATTTAAGTTTTAAATGTTAATAACGTAAAATATAACATCAATCTGAACGAAACTTGGTAGTTCACATTGCAGGACAATGGTAAGGTGGGTCAAATATTGTGGCGCTATTTTGTATCATTTTTGCGAAGTTTCGGAAACAAACAAACAAATATACAAACAAGATGAGAGTTTTAGATAGATAGACCGATAGACAGACACACAGACCCCTTAGGAGCAGTGATGTCAAGTCACTTGTCATGTATGTACATAGGTACAGTGAGCTTCAGTGACAACCTTGCTTGCAGCAGCATCACAAGCACAGAGACTAAGAAACACACAAAACAAATTATATATCATTTCCCCTTTAAACTTTGAACTTCTCACCTTAGAGTAGGGATTAATGAGTCCCTTTCAGAATGGCAGGCAGTGACTAGAGGGGTACCGCAAGGCTCGGTGCTGGCACCGCAGCTATTTACTTCAATGATTTGAATGAAGGGATTCAAAGTAACATTAGCAAATTTGCAGATGACACTAAGCTGGTTGGCAGTGTGAACTGTGAGGAGGATGCTATGAGAATGCAGGGTGACTTGGACAGGTTGGGGGAGTGGGCAGATGCATGGCAGATTAAGTTTAATGTGGATAAATGTGAGGTTATCCACTTTGATATCAAAAACAGGAAGGCAGATTACTATCTAAATGGTGTCTAGTTGGGAAAAGGTGAAGTACCAAGGGACCTGGGGGTCCTTGTTCACCAGTCTATGAAAGTAAGCATGCAGGCAGCGAAGAAAGCAAATGGCATGTTGGTCTTTATAACGAGGAGCCGAGTATAGGAGCAAAGAGGTCCTTCTGCAGTTGTACATGGCCCTAGTGAGACCACACTTGGAGTATTGTGTGCAGTTTTGGTCCCCTCATTTGCGGAAGGACATTCTTGCTATTGAGAGAGTGCAGCATAGGTTTACAAGGTTAATTCCCGGGATGGAGGGACTGTCATATGCTGAGAGAATGGAGCGGCTGGGCTTTTACACTCGAGTTTAGAAGGATGAGATGGGATCTTATTGAAACATATAAGATTGTTAAGGGTTTGGACA
The DNA here is from genome assembly GCA_035221665.1 of Okamejei kenojei. Taxonomy (NCBI): domain Eukaryota; kingdom Metazoa; phylum Chordata; class Chondrichthyes; order Rajiformes; family Rajidae; genus Okamejei; species Okamejei kenojei. Next base: position 35,718,864 of record CM069160.1, read on the forward strand.
CGCTAGAGGCAGAAAACATGTTCCCGATGTTGGGGGAGTCCAGAACCAAGGGCCAATGTTTAAGAATAATGGGTAAGCCATTTAGAAGGAAGACGAGGAAACACTTTTTCTCACAGAGAGTTGTGAGTCTGTGGAATTCTCTGCCTCAGAGGGTGGTGGAGGCCGGTTCTCTGAATACTTTCAAGAGAGAGCTAGATAGGGCTCTTAAAGATAGTGGAGTCAGGGGATATGGGGAGAAGGCAGGAATGGGATACTGATTGGGGATGATCAGCCATGATCACAGTGAATGGCGGTGCTGGCTCGAAGGGCCGAATGGCCGACTCCTATACCTATTGTCTATTATATATTGTCTTAAAGCTGTGCCCTCTTTTGATGTTTCCATCCTCTGATTGTCTATACTATCTATGCAACTCTTTTTTTCCTTCTATCAGGTCAGGTTCCCTTTGTGGGCCAAATGGCCTGCTCCTGTGCTGCACTGTTCTATACAATGCAAATGTTTGGCCAGCTGGGATGGCGTTGGGTGACTGAGCTGGCTTGTGTAGGTGTGGCCAACATATCTCACCCAACATTCAGATCAAATCTCACTAAAATCCTCATTTCAACCCTTATCTTTTTCCAGACTTTTCCATTGTGTACAAAGTTCTCGAAGGCATGATATTTGTCACGGTGTTGACAATGATTGTATATGTTCTCCTGATATATCTCCAACCTGAAAACCAACTCAAAAGATCGTTTTTGTTAAAGAGATGTAAGTTTAAACCGTTACATTTAGTTTAGTGCTTATTGTCATTGTGCCGAGGTAGAGTGGTGTGTGCTATCTGGTCAGATGGATACTATTCGTGATTGTAAATTCTCCCCAGCCCTCTGACCATCCTGCTCCTGAGATTCTAGGGACCAGCTGGATACCAGAATTTGGGATTACACTCCAGAGAAATGTTCATCACTGCACAGCATTGAAATGTGTTATTCTTTAAAATGTTCCATTGGAGACATCGTCCCTGTGTCAGCCCTGGTCAAGAACAGTGGTTTGGATCTGATGATGCTTTAGCTCTGCCACACTTGAGTGTGTCTTTCAGTGCTGTCGTGGAAGCTCGTGCTTCCTTTCTTCTTACTTGGCTGTTTTACTGCTGTTTACCCAGGGCTGCTTTTAACATACAGATTACCTCAAGAGTGGAGAGGGTTGTGAACAGTAAGGAGGTGCAACTAGATGTGCTTTGCCTCATAGCTTCAGTGATCAGGGTTCAATCCTGACCTCTGCTGCTGTCTGAGTAGTGTTTGCACGTTCTTGCGACCACGTGGGTTTCCCAGTAGGTTTCCTGCCACATCCCTTGGCTCTGTGGTAATTCCAATGGCTCTGAAGGTGGTAAAACAAGTGGATAGGGTGGAAAAGAAGCAGCTCTGATGGTAGGTTACACAAAATGCTGGAGAAACTCAGCGGGTGCAGCAGCATCTAAGGAGCGAAGGAGATAGGCGACGTTTCGGGTCGAGACCCTTCTTCAGACTGGTCAGGGTTCAGGGAAACGAGAGATATAGACGGTGATGTGAGAGATAAAGAACAATGAATGAAAGATATGCAAAAAAGTATCGATGATAAAGGGAACAAGCCATTGTAAGCTGTTTGTGGTGTGAAAATGAGAAGCTGGTGCTGATGGTATGCTTGTCTTTGTCATTTGTAGTATTGTGGATACAAGTGAATAACTCATGTTATAGCTGTATAAAACATGATTAAACCATATTTGGAGTGTCGTGCAGTTCTGCTCACTGTATTACAGGAAAGATGCAGAGGTTTTGCAGAGGGTGCAGCCGAGGTTCCCCAGGATGCTGTCTAGATTAGAGGGCATTATTTATTTATTTTATTTAATTCTTTATTTCGAACAGATTAAAAGAATAAAAAGCAAGTGTGAAACAGCATACAAAATACAAAACAAGAATATTTATAAAGTGTCATAAACAATATCTATAAATAAATGAACTCGTATGTGTCCGAAAAGGAGCAGGAAGAAGCCAAAGTTTATTAATTCCCACCCCTTATTCAACTGCTTATAATTATCTTATACATATTTTGCAGCTATAGGTACACCATATCAGGCACGTGCCGTGAGCAATCAGCCAGGGTAGGCAGTGGCTTTTAAAAATCTTGAAAACCGCGCATGCGCACATTGTTCCCTCCCCGGTAAACTGCCGGTCGGCATTTTTTTAATCTTGAAAACCGCGCATGCACATATTGTTCCCTCCCCGGTGAACTGTCATTCGGCTATTTTTAAATCATGGAAACTGCGCATGCGCAGATTGTTCTCTCGACTTTTATCATGTAATTTGTTTTCAATAGGTCCTATCTCTTAATAAAGTATTTAAAAAAATATAGCTCAAAAAAATTTACTTACCATATTATTTGTGCACAAAATCCATTCTGCAACAAAAATATCCGTAAGGTTGCTTCGTGAAACGCTTCAGGTAATCACTATCCACCCTTGAAAAGCCCGCTAAGAAACTTGCGCATGCGCATGTGGAGTAAGCTGGTGCGCATGCGCAGTGCGCAACGCAGCACATGCACGCAGTCCGCGGTGTAAAGGCAGAGTTTCAGCTGTCTTTACGGACCGTTCCCACTTATGGCTTGAAGCAGCGTCGACGGCATGCGAGTACCTCATACTTCCGCGTTTAAAACATACTGCTGATGAAAGGCACGGGAGAATTATGCCTCCCTAAGAGATCAATCTCTTAGGGAGGCATAATTCTCCCGTGACTTTTCTATTTATGACCATTTTATATATGTTTTTATATATATTTTATATATATTATATTTATGTATGAAATAATTACTATTTTATAATTTTAGTCATGGTAGGCACTGCCTACCTTGCCTACCCTGACAGCACGTGCCTGAACCATATGTACACCAGCAGCAATATGTACACCAAATTATTTACATTAGATATAAGAAGATGAATTCTCTGGAGCGTTGCAGGCCAAGGGGTAAACGGATAGAAGTTCATTAAATGATGTGAGTCAAAGATAGGGCAGACAATCACGGTCCTTTATACCGAGTAGAAATGTCAAATTAGGTACATGGATAGGACAGATTTGGAGGGATATGGACCAAATGCAGGCAGATGGGACTAGTGTAGCTGGGACACGTTGGCCAGTGTGGGCATGTTGGGCTGAAGGGCCTGTTCCCACACTGTATCATTCTATGACTCTGAAAAACTTGAGGGCATTGCATTAAGGTGAGGGGGTGAGCAAGTCCCACTAGCCTTGGCCCGGTATAAACTAGGCAAGTACATTGTCCCAGGCTGAGAAAACACCTGGACTTGTATCTAACTTATGTCTTGTCGCTTCACACACTTTGACAGATAAACGCAACATTTTTCTGGTATATGAAGTCTGTGCCATTTTCCTTTCATCCATACCACTTTACCGGGGACAACATACCCGTGAGTACCGATGACAAAGAACAGCGTTTCAGAGGGGTGTGTAGAGGAGAGAGTGTAGAGGGGGGGTAATAGAGGGGTGGACGTCTGCCGGGATGGTATAGAGGGGGGGCGTGTGTCGGGGAGGATGTCTGGAGGGTTTCAGGGGAGTTATGGAGAGGTGGTAAGTTTCAGGGGGGTTATGGAGGGGGAACGTGTGTCGTGAGAATAGGTTTCTGGGGGAGATGCACTAAGTTTCTGTAGTGACAGATGTTGGTAATATTTCCGCAGTGAAGGCTGCTGGTAATAATTCCCTCTATGGAAGCTTTGCACCATCATCCTCCGTTACAATTGGCAAATTATTTAAATTTTATCCAGATATATCCTAGCATAATAATTGATGAACTAATAATTTCTCAGTATTATTGATGTGTGGGTGAATAACGGAGTACCTGTCCTTTTTTGCCCACAGTTATGGATTGTGGGCAGACATTACAGAATGTTTTGGGGATGGCAATCACCACCATGGTGATTTACATCTACGTTGTTGGTGTGCCCTTCCTCATCTTCATCAAGTCCAGTAAGTGTCCACCGCTCACTCTCACCTTTACTGTCCTCCAATAGTTTGTTCTGCTCACGCCTCCCCCCCCATCATTAGAACATCACACAAACAAACCTATCAGCCCAATATGTTTGTTCCAAACACGATGCCAAAGCCATCTCTCATCTGCCTGCACAACACACATAATCCACATCCCTCAGTCACCTGCCTATCCCAAGTCTGTGAAATATCACACCTGCCTCCACCATCGCCCCCAGCAACCAGCACCACCCACTGTGTAAAATCAACGCCCTCTCACCTTAAAACAATGCCCATCCTGGGAAAAAGGTTCTGACTGTCTACCCAATCTATGGCCTCTCATAATTTTATATATGGTGGTTCCTTGCAAACTTTATTGTATAAAGTTTTTTTGAAATGTAGCAACGGTATTCGTTCCAACACGAAACGATGGATTTCCAGTTTCCTGACAAAACGTGTTCAGCGCGTGTGTGTGAAAGGAAAGAGCTCCAATTGGCACCCAGTGTTGAGTGGTACACCGCAGGGCACAGTACTTGGCCCACACCTATTTTTGCTTTACATCAATGACATCCATGAAAAAGTCGCAAGTACGACCAGACTATTCATATAACCATATATAACCATATAAAAATTACAGCACGGAAACAGGCCCTCTCGGCCCTTCCAGTCCGTGCCGACCATTTGTTTTCCCCTAGTCCCATCTACCTGCACTCAGACCATACCCCTCCATTCCCTTCACGTCCATATACCTATCCACTTTACTCTTAAATGTTAAAATCGATCCTGCCTCCACCACTTCTGCTGGAAGCTCATTCCACACAGCCACCACCCTCTGAGTAAAGAAGTTCCCCCTCACGTTACCCCGAAACCTCTGTCCCTTAATTCTCATGTCATGCCCTCTTGTTTGAATCTTCCCTACCCTCAATGGGAAAAACGTATCCACGTCAACTCTGTCTATCCCTTTCATCATTTTAAAGACCTCAATCAAGTCCCCCCTTAACCTTCTGCGTTCCAAAGAATAAAGACCTAACTTGTTCAACCTTTCTCTGTAACATAGTTGCTGGAACCCTGGCAACATTCTAGTAAATCTCCTCTGTACTCTCTCTATTTTGTTGACATCCTTCCTATAACTAGGCGACCAAAATTGTACACCATACTCCAGAATTGGTCTTACCAATACCTTGTACAATTTTAACATTACTTCCCTACTCGTATATTCAATGCTCTGATTTATAAAGGCCAGCACACCAAAGGCTTTCTTTACCACCCTATCTACATGCGATTCCACCTTCAGGGAACTATGCACAGTTATTCCTAGATCCCTCTGTTCCACAGCATTCCTCAATTCCCTACCATTTACCATGTACGTCCTATTTTGATTTGTCCTGCCAAGATGTAGCACTTCACACTTATCAGCATTAAACTCCATCTGCCATCTTTCAGCCCACTTTTCCAAATGGCCCAAATCTCTCTGTAGACTTTGAAAATCTACTTCATTATCCACAACACCACCTATCTTAGTATCATCTGCATACTTACTTATCAAATTTTCCACCCCATCATCCAGATCATTGATGTACATGACAAACAACAGTGGACCCAACACAGATCCCTGAGGCACCCCACTGGTCACCGGCTTCCAACCTGACAAACAGCCATCCACCATTACTCTCTGACATCTCCCATTCAGCCACTGTTGAATCCATCTTGCTACTCCGCCATTAACACCCAAAGATTGAACCTTCTTAACCAACCTTCCATGGGGAACCTTGTCAAAGGCCTTACTGAAATCCATATAGACAACATCCACTGCTTTACCCTCATCAATTTCCCCAGTTACCGCTTCAAAAAATTCAAGAAGGTTTGTCAAACATGACCTTCCACGCACAAATCCATGTTGACTGTTCCTGATCAGACCCTGTTTATCCAGATGCTTATATATATTATCTCTAAGTATCCTTTCCATTAATTTGCCCACCACTGACATCAAACTAATAGGTCTATAATTGCTAGGTTTATTCTTTGAACCCTTTTTAAACAATGGAACAACATGCGCAGTACGCCAATCCTCCGGCACTATTCCCGTTTCTAATGACATTTGAAATATTTCTGTCACAGCTCCTGCTATTTCTACACTAACTTCCCTCAATGTCCTAGGGAATATCCTGTCAGGACCTGTAGACTTATCCACTTTTATATTTTTCAAAAGTGTCAGTACTTCCTCCTCTTTGAATCTCATAGTTTCCATAGCTACTCTACTTTTTCCCCTTAACTCACAGAGTTCAATATCCTTCTTGGTGAATACCGAAGAAAAGAAATTGTTCAATATCTCCCCCATCTCTTTTGGCTCTGCAGATAGCTGTCCATTCTGGTTCTCTAATGGTCCAATTTTATCCCTCGTTATCCTTTTGCTATTAATATAGCTGTAGAAACCCTTTGGGTTTACTTTCACCTTTCTTGCCAAAGCAACCTCATATCTTCTTTTAGCCTTCCTAATTTCTTTCTTAAGATTCTTTTTACATTCTTTATACTCCTCTAGCACCTCATTTACTCCATGCCTCCTGTAATTATTGTAGATATCTCTCTTTTTTCGAAACAAGTGTCCAATTTCCCTTGAAAACCAACGCTCTTTCCAATTTTTACTATTTCCTTTCAACCTAACAGGGACATAAAGATTCTGTACTCTTACAATTTCCCCTTTAAATGTCCTCCATTTCTCTTCTATATCCTTCCCATGAAACAAAGTGTCCCAATTCACTCCTTTAAAATCCTTACGCATTCCCTCAAAGTTAGCCTTTCTCCAATCAAAAATCTCCACCCTAGGTCCAGTTCTGACTCTCTCCATAATTATATTGAAACTAATGGTATTGTGATCACTGGTCCCGAAGTGCTCACCAACGCATACCTCCGTCACCTGACCTGCTTCATTTCCTAACAGGAGGTCCAGCACTGCCCCTTCTCTGGTCGATACCTCTATGTACTGCTGCAAAAAACTATCCTGCACACATTTTACAAACTCCAAACCATCCAGCCCATTTACAGAATGTGTTTCCCAGTCTATTTTTGGAAAATTGAAATCTCCCACAATCACTACCTTGTGCTTACTACTAATATCTGCTATCTCCTTACATATTTGCTCTTCCAATTCACGCTCCCCATTTGGCGGTCTATAATACACCCCTAAAAGTGTTGCTACACCGTTCCCACTTCTCAGTTCCATGTTTACAATCCAAGCTATTACAATTGCCCTCCTCTTTTTGTTACCCTTCTGAGCATCAGGGCCGGTCTCTGTGCCGGAGGCCCGGCCGCTGTTGCTGCCCCCAGCTAGGCTGTCGCCTCCAATCGTACTCAAACCCGAGTACCTATTTTCCAGGTGTACGGTCACAGGGGTACTCTCTAGCCCCTGCCTCTGCCCCTTGCCCTTCCTAACTGTGGCCCACTTGTCTGCCTCCTGTGGTTTGGGAGTGACTACCTCCCTGTAGCTCCTCTCTATGACCTCCTCACTCTCCCTAACCAGACGGAGGTAATCGAGCTGCTGCTCCAGGTTCCTAACACAGTCCTTTAGGAGCCCCATCTCAACACACCTGGCACAGATGTGGATGTCTGGAGGGCTATCAGATTCCCTGACCTCCCACATCTGACATCCAGAACAGTACACTGCCCTGGCCTTCATACTGCCCCCCTGACACAGAATACAACAAACTGCTGGGATCTGCAAATCAGCTGCTTACCCTGGTCCACTTCCCACCAATCTGCGGCTTCCTCAAAAAAAAAACCCACTTCTCCAAATGGAATGTTATGGATTTCGGCAAGCTCCTGTGGGCCTCTGAAAAAACAAGCCCCGCGCTGGATTTTTAACCTTACCGGTCGGGTGTCGCTCCTCCCCCTCCTCCTCTTCTTCCAATGGCTCCTGTGGGCCTCTGAAAAAACAAGCTCCGCGCTTGATTTTAAACCTTACCGGTCGGGTGTCGCTCCTCCCCCTCCTCCTCTTCCAACGGCTCCTGTGGGCCTCTGAAAAAAAAACAGGCCCCGCGCTTGATTTTTAACCTTACCGGTCGGGTGTCGCTCCTCCCCCTCCTCCTCTTCTTCCAACGGCTCCTGTGGGCCTCAGGATATTCGCTGATGATTGTTTGCTGTACCGTCCAATTAAGTCAGCTGATGATGAAGATGCTCTCCAAAAAGATCTCAATACTATGGTCAAGTGGTCACAACAATGGGGCATGCAGTTCAACCCTTCCAAATGTGAAACCATGCGTGTCACCAGAAAGAGGAATCCAGGCGTCATATCTTACAACAATCCAGGCGTCATATCTTCAAGGTGTCACCCTTGAAGAATCCAAACAAACCAAGTATCTTGGCATCATATTGCAGAATGATCTACGTTGGAACGGTCAGACTCATCATGCAACAGTGAAAGCAACAGGTATCCTAAACTTCCTGAGGCACAACTTCCATCATTGTTCAGCTTCTGTCAAGGAGAAGCTGTATTTCACCCTCATTAGACCTCATCTGGACTACGCATTTGCAGCTTGGGACCCATACACAGATAAAAACATTTCATCCATCGAACGTGTCCAAAGACAGGCCGCTCGATTTGTTACGAACACCTACGAGAGAGAAGCGAGTGTCACCAAACTTCTGAATTCTCTGGGATGGAACCCTCACCAAGACAGACGTGAAGCTCACCGTTTGACCAGTTTTTACAAAATGTTAAATGGTCAGCTAGACATAGATCACAAGACCTACACCAACCCCAAACCAATTAGGAGCAGACGAGGGCATTCGATCCAATTTGTGGTCCCAGCCACAAAGACAGATGTGTACAGCAATTTGTTCTTCCCACGCACTATTAAAGCATGGAAAAATCTCCACCAAACCACGGTTGCCCAGCCAGATGCAACTAAATTTAAAGTGGCACTTTCTTCCCAATAACCCTCTCTGGCTAAACCCCTCCCTTCACCACCTCCAGTTTAAATTCCAGTTGGAATATTTTGGAGGACCAAGCAACCAAGAACCAAACTAAAAGATTGGTAAATGGGCATTGACTCCTCCCCTTCCCAGTGACATCCTTTCTTCCCCGCCCTTCGACCCTGTGAGCCCTCACCCCTAAGCCACAACCCATTGTATTATGCTCCTGGGCCTTTGGGTCTTAGTAGAGCGAGCTAGGTCTCCAACTTTTGGCTGCTGCTACGTGAAGCAGAGAGAACATTACATGAGGGTATGTTTGATATCTCACATCAGTTCAGCTTATCCAACTCCTTCATTGACATTACTATCAATTCCCTACTTATATTCTCATAACTTTCTCAGAGAATTCCACAGATTAAATAATCTGTGTGGCAAGTGTCAAGGCTGTTGACATAGTCCATTCTTCTCTTCAGTGAAGGGCGTGGGACTGCCACAGTTTCGGCTGGGGTTATTGGGGATCTGGACACTAGACCTGCTTGGAGCATGACGGTAACATTGGCAACTCTCCAGCAGTGGTAATGGACCCAGCAGCCACATGCCATTGAAGTGATAGACGGCTGGGCAATCCCACATTAACAGAACCCCTCTCATGTTTTATTCACAGTGAGGTCGTGGAAGATCGTTCGCAGACTCAGTAGAGTCCCATCACGTTTAAACTGAAAAGCTCAGAGGCAGGTGCGTTTGTGTTTTCCCTCAGACCTTGATGCCAGTATCAGCCCAATGGCGACATGCAGAGTTCTCCAAAAACTAACAGGCTGAAAATGTTAAACATACCTTTGAAAAGGGAAAGTCGGCAGCTGTGGAGACAGTAATACAAGCCATAATCAAATGGCGTGAGGGAAAGTGTGGGCTGGTAACACACTGCGGTTAAAGGACTTAGTTAAATGAAGTCTGTGATAAGATAATGAAAAGGGCGAATATGTAGCAGTAACAAGAGTGTGTGTTAGACTGCCTGAACCAAATCCAGATAGGATCAGAGCAACAATGCTGGCCACATACCTCTGATGCTCAAAGTGAGAGAGCTAAACAAGCTACATACGCTCCCATTTCTAACACAGTCCGAACCAAGTTATGAAGATTTGGAAGCTGATGTTTGGATAAAGTGTATATCCAGCAGAGCTTGCGTTTAACAAACAGCTAGGGGGAGAGAGCAGTGGGATTTAGTTGGTGAATGCTGTGGGACAAGGCTGTCTGTTGACGATGCTTCCTGGCTGGCTGTGAGCACTGGCACCACTAACCCGTCATTCCCATTATCTTGCCTCCACAGAAGTGTTGATCCCAGGGCAGAGTGCCACGTTTGTGTTCTACAGCCACGGGGATTGTAGGCATCCTGATTATCATCATACAAACCCAAGAACTCTGGTGAGATAATAAAATGGTGGTGAATTCAGAATACTCACTGACAGACTTTGTCACACAAAGGACTGGGGGAGCACCACAGCCCAGAGGCTAGCAGAAGATTTAATAGGACAGACTCAGCATGATTAGTATATGGAATGCGTGGGCAGAGGTTGAGGCAGGTACAATAACAATCTTTCAAAGGCACTTGGACAGGTTCGGGTGCTGTCTGTATGGAGCTTGTACGTTCTCCCCGTGACCTGCATAGGTTTTCTCCGAGATCTTCAGTTTCCTCCCACACTCCAAAGACGTACAGATTTGTAAGTAAATTGGCTTGATTAATTGGCTTGACAAAAATGTAAAAATTGTCCAACTTCCAGTGCTGAGTGCGAGAGCTTTTCAGCGTACTACATCCAGATCCAGATACATAGGAAGGGATCAGAGGGATATGGGCTAAATATGGGTAGATAGAAGCGAGAGCAGAAGGGACAACAACAGCCAAAATGCTTGCCGAACATTGGCCGTTTGCTCACCGCATTTCATCAACAGGAAGGCATTATTTGTGTTTTTTCTTGATTCCTTTGGTGTCTAAAAAAATTCAGAAGTGATAAATCTGGCTGTAAATTTTTTTAATCGCCCATGGTTCTCAAGTGGGTTTTTAAATACAAAAAGAAAACGCCCCTGAAGCAAAATGTATCATTAAAAAAATTTGCAAACCATACGTGGGTTTGAATTACATTTCACTCAGAGACAAGCCAAGGAAAGGCATAACAGTTCGCTGTTAATTGGACACAATCAACCTCAGCAAATTGACAATATCTAATTGAAAGGGAGTGGGTGTTTAAGCTGTCAGGACATTTTATTGCCAAAATATACATCTCAATAGCATAATGATAGAAGACTTACTTTTCCACACACCACTCGTAAGTCGGGAGATTTTTTTTAATGGTAAATGTAGCTTCAGAAGCGTTTTCCTTTTACATGTATAAACCCATGGGCGATTTTAAAATTTTACAGCCAGATTTATCACTTCTGAGGCTTTTTAGATACCAAAGGAATCAAGAAAAAACACAAATAATGCCTTATTATTGATGAAATAGAATGAGCAAACGCGATAATTCCCAATAATTTCAATTTCGATATCTGCACGGCCAATGTTCGCCAAGCCCTTTAGCCGTTGTTGTCCCTTCAGCTCTCGCTTCTCTTTACCTTCATTTCGCTTCACTTTCGGAATTTTGAAGTTAGGTATATGTCTCTCACGCTTACCCCGACTTCCACAATTATTTACAACGCAAAAATTCACCATTGTGGCGGTTTTTAACAGGTAGGAAAGTACGCGTTTCGTATATTAACAACATGCACCGGAAGCTGCGATGTCCTCCAGATGGATTGAGCGGCTCCATGCGTCAAGCCCTATGACCTGGCGACGTTATGTGCAGCCCCCCTATACAAATACCAGCCACCTACCACGCTGACAAAGTTACAAAGCACGCCGGGTCCCCCTTTTGTATTTTGTACCCCGCACCACAGCAGTTCCCGCACGCCGGGTCTCCATTGACCTTTGCCCCACACACCTCCCACCCTCACGTCACCTATTCCTTCGCTCCCCAGATGCTGCCTCACCCGCTGAGTTTCTCCAACATACGAACCTGTCATTACCGTCTGACCCTTCAGTATGCCTTTCTCTCATCCATCCTACCCAAGTAAACCCAATCTCTGCCGCCTCATACTCCATTCCAGACACCATCCTGGTGAAGCTGCTCTGCACTCTCCACCACAATCGCGCCCATCCTGCAGTCAGTAAGCTGTAACGTCATGAACTTGTCAGGAGTCCACCGAGTGAGCAAAGGACGTCCAGTCTGAAGAAGGGTTTCGGCCCGAAACGTTGCCTATCTCCTTCGCTCCATAGATGCTGCTGCACCCGCTGGGTTTCTCCAGCATTTTGTGCACCAAGCGAAGGACATTGACAGCCCTGATATTGCCAGCCCGAGTGCAAAGTGTTCACAGATTGCCCCCAAACATATCAGACCCTGAATACAAAACCTTCTGGCCAACACAGTATTTATTACGATTGAAGTGAAAGTCAGAAGGGACCAACTGTTGTACAGTAACCACGCACTTTTCTCAGAAAGTTGACGTTTTAAAATTCACCATCTCTGACTAAAAGCGGGACGTGGTGCATAAATGATGCATGCAAGTCCCGTCATCTACAACTGATAGAAAGGGCCGGCCATGGAGAAGACACCCAATGTGCCGTCGTGATCAGCACAGCCCTAACTCCAACATCCTGCACACTGAGATGCGCTGAAATAGTCAGACACATAGTCGTTCAGGCGCCGTGCCTCTGCCTCTGTCGCCGATGGATCTGCCTCCCTCTCCTGCCCCGGACACTGGAACACGAAGATCTCGGCGCAACATTTCCCCAGCGAGGGCTCTTCATTCTGCAGCCGCTCCTTCTCAGCCAGCGCGTCGTCGACCCCGTCAATAATGGCCACAAGGTTGGACCTGCCTGGTGACACAAGACATGTTGAGAGAGAGCCGAGTCTGTAATAGAAACATAGAAAAAGGTGCAGGAGTAGGCCATTCGGCCCTTCGAGCCTGCACCGCCATTCAATATGATCATGGCTGATCATCCAACTCAGTATCCTGTACCTGCCTTCTCTCCATCCCCCTGATCCCTTTAGCCACAAGGGCTACATCTAACTCCCTCTTAAATATAGCCAATGAACTGGCCTCAACTACCTTCTGTTCCACAGATTCACCACTCTCTGTGTGAAAAATGATTTTCTCATCTCGGTCCTAAAAGACTTCCCCCTTATCCTTAAACTGTGACCCCTTGTCCTGGACTTCCCCAACATCGTGAACAATCTTCCTGCATCTAGCCTGTCCAACCCCTTAAGAATTTTGTAAGTCTCTATGAGATCCCCTCTCAATCTGCTAAATTCCAGCGCGTACAAGCCGAGTCTATCCAGTCTTTCTTCATATGAAAGTCCTGCCATCCCAGGAATCAGTCTGGTGAACCGTTTTTGTACTCCCTCTATCAGGACTGCTTATGAAGAAAGAATGTCTTTTCCTCAGATTAAGAGGAGACCAAACTAAGGATACGCAATACTCACAGGTGTGGCCTCACCAAGACCCTGTATAACGGTGCAGTAGGGCTGAACTACTCCTGCTATGTTTCTATTTTACTCAAATCCTTTTGCTATGAATGCCAACATACCATTCGCTTTCTACACAGCCTGCTGCAACTGTATGTCTACTTTCAATGACTGGAGTACCATGACACCCAGGTCTTGTTCCATCTCCTCTTTTCCTAATCGGTCACCATTCAAATAATAGTCTACCTTCCTGTTTTTGCCACCAAAGTGGATAACCTCACATTTATCCACATTATACTGCATCTGCCATGCATTGGCCCACTCACCCAGCCTATCCAAGTCACCTTGCAGTCTCCTAGCATCCTCCTCACAGCTAACACTACCCCCCAGCTTCGTGTCATCCGCAAACTTGGAGATGTTGCATTCCCTCGTCCAAATCAGTAATATATATTGTAAATAGCTGGGGTCCCAGCACTGAGCCTTGCGGCACCCCACTAATCACTGCCTGCCATCCTGAAAAAGACCCGTTCGCTCCTACTCTTTGCTTCCTGTCCTAATCGCGCAGAGACCCGCTCTTTACCTTTCCGCGGACGGACACCGGTCACCTACCTACTCTCAAGGTCAAGTAGTTGAGGTAGAGGTGATAGAGAGAGCCGCGGGCGCCAGTCAGTCGCACCCCGTCCAAGGAGCAGCGGTGGTAGAGGACGGACAAGGTGGCGGGTTTCCGCACACATACGCACCACAGGTAGAAGATGCAGGGCAAGATCCAGATGCAAGGCAGACACCACAGGCAGTGTGGACACATAGGGCACGGCGCAGAGCCTACAGACATCAGGCACACCAGAGCCCACGGGCAGCAGAGCCAAGGCACGGCGCTGAGGACGATGAGGCCGGCGTCTAGCAGACACTCCCGCAGCAGGGCGGATCCCGACAACGTGCTCCCCCCAGTCCGCTGCCGGCTGTACGAGTGCAGGCGGCTACACAGAGCTCCGCACACCGACAGCACACACCAGGCGGCCGCCCAGCCACACAGCCGGGTACGGCTCATGTTCATCTGCTCGTACCTCAGCTGCAGCTCCTCACCTGCCCGCAGGTTGCTCAAACACCTGCCGGCTCGCTGCTCGTCTGTCAGCGAGCGGATGATGACGGAACCCCGCAGTGGGCGAACCTGCTGGCTGGCCGCGCTGGAGTCCATGCTGCTTGCCGCCGTGCTCACACCCTCACCACAGCCCCGCTTAAAGGCAACCCCGCGGGGCAGCTTGCCCCCACCCTTCCCTCCCTCCCTCCCTCGACGTGGCGTCAGAGAGGCAGCCGCCCGCCCAGTCAATGCCCGGAGCTACAATCTGATAGCCAAGGTCGCCACGTCCCCGGTGCTGGCAAGTTTAACGCCAGTGCGATTTGGGAACACCCGCTTTGCACAGAGAACCAAGTGTGGACCTTGCCGTAGAGGGAGAGGATGAGGGCAGGCAGGGCGAATGCCTCCGCCTTGACACGGCGTGGAAAGACCTGGTCGTCGGAACCTCGTCGATGCAGTCATTCAGTGTCGAGCGACACTCATAGAAACATAGAAAATAGGTGCAGGAGTAGGCCATTCGGCCCTTCGAGCCTGCACCGCCATTCAATATGATCATGGCTGATCATCCAACTCAGTATCCCGTACCCGACTTCTCCATACCCCCTGATCCCCTTAGCCACAAGGGCCACATCTAACTCCCTCTTAAATATAGCCAATGAACTGGCCTCAACTACCATCAGTGGCAGAGAATTCCAGAGATGCACCACTTTCTGTGTGAAAAATGTTTTTCTCATCTTGGTCCTAAAAGACGTTCCCCTTATCCTTAAACTGTAACCCCTTGTTCTGGATTTCCCCAACATCGGGAACAATCTTCCTGCATCTAGCCTGTCCAACCCTTTAAGAATTTTGTAAGTTTCTATGAGATCCCCCCTCAATCTTCTAAATTCTAGCGAGTACAAGCCGACTCTATCCAGTCTTTCTTCATATGAAAGTCCTGACATCCCAGAAATCAGTCTGGTGAACTTTCTCTGTACTCCCTCTATTGCAAGAATTTCTTTCCTCAGATTACGAGACCAAAACTGTATGCAATACTCCAGGTGTGGTATCACCAGGACCCTGTACAACTGCAGCAGAACCTCCCTGCTCAGATACTGAAATCCTTTTGCTATGAAGCGACAGAGGCTAAAAGAACGGCCTTAGAACAAGAGTGTAGAATGTAGTGTTATAGCAATATATTGTTACAGTTACACAGTCTGTAAATGAAACAGAATTCAGGCTTTCAATGTGTAAAAAAGAACTGCAGATGCTGGTAAAATCGGTGGACACAAAATGCTGGAGTAATTCAGCGCGTGAGGCAGCCTCTCTGGAGAGAAGGAATGGGCAACGTTTCTGGTGGAGAGTCCAGCATTTTGTGTCTACCTCAGGCTTTCAATGGGCAGGCTGCGAAATCAGGGCTATATCCCTTAGTTCATGGGAGATCGGTTTAGTAGTTTGAAGTTTCTCCTGAATCTATGGAATTATTGCTATAGAGGGAGTGCAGCGTAGGTTCACGAGGTTAATTCCCTGGATGGCTTTCCTGCACTTACTGTCTATTGTCTCACACAATTACACTATCCTACACACACTGGCGACAATTTACAAACCTGTATATCTTTGGCCTTGTAGGATGATGCATCCAGGATATCCCGTCTACCCCCTGCCATGATGGTCAGGAGTGTGACTCCTTGTTTCTCGTTTAGATCCCAGAACATTAATCGGCCAGTCCTGCCCTTCCCTCAATCATCTTTCGGTGATTACAGTAGTATTAAATGGGGTTCTGTGTTATCCACAGTGCATCTTCCTGTTGGTTTCAGTGAAGCAAGCTTTTATCGGGTATGTTTGTTTTAAACAGCTTATCATTAAAGTTGCCCAGTCAAGGTTAAAATTTTCCTGCACAAACAGAATGACTTAATTGTAGAAAAAGATGTGACCTTGGAGACTGTGTTCATTACACCGAAGGTAGACACAGAATGCTGGAGTAACTCAGCGGGTCAGGCAGCATCTCTGGAGAGAAGGAATAGGTGACGTTTCAGTCAGCTGGTGTAACTCAGCGGGACAGGCAGCATCTCGAGAGAAGGAATGGGTGACGTTTCACAGACAGCTGGAGTAACTCAGTGTGACAGGCAGCATCTCTGGAGAGGTGATGCCTCTATGTTGTCAGTACTTGAACTGATTTGCCCAGTTAATGTGCTGATTAAAGTGTGCCGTGACCTTCTAATCTCCTCAATTACTTCATTGGGAGCCTAATGACGACACTCACCAAAGTTTCTCACTTCTTGCTGCTCCGTACCTACACCCAGACTCGTTCCATTTACCACCGTCTGACGAGCCAAGATCCTTTTATTTGAACTGAGTAACAGGATGTCCACCTCGTTCCTGCATCACCTGTCCTTACTAATTACAGCACAGAAACACTTCACTTCTTGATGTATGTGCTGAACATGATGCGTTAATTAATCTCTGCCTGCATGTCACCGATATCCATGTGCCAATGCAAACACCACTATCATATTGACCTGGCAGCACATCCCAGGCCCCACCACCCTCTGTGTAAAATATTAGATCTGCGTATCTCCTTTAAACTTTATTCCTATCACCTTAAAGCTGTGCCCTCTTGTCTTTCACATTTCCACGCTGCGAATAAGGTTCTGGCTCTCTAGCCTATCTTTGCTGCTCATCATTTTATATACTTCCATCAGGTCTCCCTTCAGCTTCCTATGCCCCAAAGAAAACAATCCAAGCTTGTCCACCCTCTCCCTGTAGCTAATGACAATAGACAACAATGCAGGAGTAGGCAATGCAGCCCTTCGAGCCAGCACCACAATGCCACCTAATCCAGTTGATATTCTGGGAAACCTCTTCTGCACTCGTTTCAAAACCTTCACATTCTTCCTGTAATGGAACAATCAGAAATGCACATAATGGATGCTGAATTCCCTGGAATATTCATTTCCCAGCTACAGGTATTAAATTCCCTGGAGCGTTCAGCTCTCAACTTGGTTCTGGAATCAGCCCACCCCTAATTGTAATTATCTGCACTGTTAATCCATCCACCCTGTGTTACATCAGTGTAGATTTTGTGACATTAAATGGTTTGTCTGTACATTGGGCCTGTTTGCCTTGTGTTTGGCGCATATGGACAGAGGATCTAAGGGGGTAGAGGAACTGAAAGAAATTTTCATTAGACGAGAAATAGTATTGTGTAGGCTAATGGAACTGAAGGATGATAAATCCCCTGGGCCTGATGGTCTGCATCCCAGGGTCCTCAGGAAGGTGGCTCCAGAAATAGTGGACGCATTGGTGATCATTTTTCAATGTTCAATAGATTCAGGATCAGTTCCTGTGGATTGGAGGATAGGTAATGTTACCCCACTTTTCAAGAAAGGAGCGAGAGAGAAAACGGGGAATTACAGACCAGTTAGCCTGACTTCGGTGGTGGGAAAGATGCTGGAGTCAATTATTAAAGAGGTAATAATGGAGCATTTGGATAGCAGTAACAGGATCGGTCCGAGTCAGCATGGATTTATGAAAGAGAAATCATGCTTGACTAATCTTCTGGACTTTTTTTTTTGAGGATGTGACAAGTAAAATGGATGAAGGGGTGCCAGTGGATGTAGTCTATCTAGACTTTCAGAAAGCCTTTGATAAGGTCCCGCACGGGAGACTGGTGACTAAAATTAGAGCACGTGGTATTGGGTGTAGGGTGTTGACATGGATAGAAAATTGGTTGGCAGACCGGAAGCAAAGAGTAGGAGTGAATGGGTCCTTTTCAGAATGGCAGGCAGTGGCGAGTGGAGTGCCGCAAGGCTCGGTGTTGGGGCCGCAATTGTTTACCATATATATAAATGATTTGGAAAAGGGAATTTGGAGCAACACTAGTAAGTTTGCAGATGACACAAAGCTGGGTGGCAGTGTGAACTGTGATGGCGGGACTGTCATATGAGGAAAGATTGAAAAGACTAGGCTTGTTTTCACTGGAGTTTAGAAGGATGAGGGGGGATCTTATAGAAACATATAAAAAGGACTAGACAAGCTAGATGCAGGAAAAATATTCCCAATGTTGGGTGAGTCCAGAACCAGGGGCCACAGTCTTAGAATAAAGGGGAGGTCATTTAAGACTGAGCTAAGAAAAAACTTTTTTACCCAGAGAGTTGTGAATTTATGGAATTCCCTGCCACAGAGGGCAGTGGAGGCCAGATCACTGGATGGATTTAAGAGAGAGGTGGATAGAGCTCTAGGGACTAGTGGAGTCAAGGGATGTGGGAAGACGGCAGGAACGGGTTATTGATAGCGGACGATCAGCCATGATCACAATGAATGGCGATGCTGGCTCGAAAGGCCGAATGGCCTCCTCCTGCACCTATTTTCGATGTTTCTATATTTATTTCTCTAGCTTTCTTGCCGCGCTTCCCAGCGGGGCTGAACCTTGTCCGGGCTTGAGCTGTTGTCTTGTGTGTCTGGTCAGATATGGTCAGGCCGCCAGGGGAGGGTTTCATGTCGGTGCCATTTCGGGAGCGCTGTGGACGGGGAGGTGAGGTGGGACAAGCGGTGGGGGCCATAGTCAGTGAAGTATACTCCTTCCTGCACCATCATTGCCGAGCTGAGGGCCCAGGCAAGGGCTGCACTGTGACACCGCGCACACAAGAACCTAGCAGTCAGACACATTGTTCAAGCATGCATGTAATGAGAATATGATTGACTCAGGCAGCGAGTGGCCCAGCACCTTCTCTCCCGCAGTCTCCCCCACGCCCCTCGCTGTCTTCTCTTGCCGGCTTCTCTCCTTCTCGCCGGCGTTTCCCCCTCTCGCCGGATTCTCTCCCTCGCCGGCTTATCTCCCTCTCGCCGACGTTTCTCCCCCTCGCCGGCTTCTCTACTCCAGGTAGCCGACATGGAGATTCCCGCGGCCACCACCCACTGCCACCACTTGGCCCTCCAGTGTGCTGGTCACCACATGTACCGGGTGCTGGTGCAGTTTAATTTCCCCCAGGACCTGACGGCAAGAGGGGAACACGTTAGCAGCGCCGGAGATGTACGCTCGACCCAGGACCCAACCGGCCTCTCACCTCGACGCATGAGCCCTTTGGCCAGCTCTGTCCACCCCAACGTGCGGCCGCTGAGCAGTTTGTGATGTATATGAATAACTTATACGTATACGCAGGGTTGGTTGACACGTTTACAGATAACACCGGGACCTATCTATGAAAGTAAGCATGCAGGTAACGCAGGCAGTGAAGAAAGCGAATGGCATGTTGGCCTTTATAACAAGAGGAATCGAATATAGGGAGGTTTCCCGGCAGTCGGGTCCCGTACTGTTGCTACGCTACGCCAAGTGGAGTACACGCGATGAACTGCAGGTAAGCACTTACCAGTGTTTCCAGCGTAGCGGGCCCGTTAAAACCCGACCGCCGAAATGGTCCATTTTTGTGCTGTAAATAATTATGGAAATCGGGATAAGCGTGAGAGACATTTAGCCGACTTCAGAATTCCAAAAGTGAGGAGAAATGACGGTAGATAGAAGCAACAACTGAAAGGACAACAACAGTCCGAGTGCTTGGCGAGCATTGGCCGTTTGCTCACTGCATTTCATCAACTAAGGCATTATTTGTGTTTTTTCTTGATTCCTTTGGCATCTAAAAAGTTTCAAAAGTGATAAATCTGGCTGCAAAATCGCCCATGGATCTCAAGTGCGTTTTTACCTACAAAAAGAAAACGCCTCTGAAGAAAATTTACAGCCAGATGTATCCGTTTTAGATACCAAAGGAATCAAGAAAAACCACCAATAATGCCTTGCTGTTGATGAAATGGCGTGAGCAAACGCGATAATTCCCAATATTTTCAATTCCGATATCTGCACGGCCAATGTTCGCCAAGCACTTTAGCAGTTGTTGTCCCTTCGGCTCTCGCTTCTATTTACCTTAATTTCGCTTCACTTTTGGAATTCTTAAGTTGGGTACATGTCTTCCACACTTACCCCGACTTCCTCAATTTTTTACAGCGCAAAAATCCGACATTTTGGTGGTTTTTAACAGGTAGGAAAGTACGCGTTTCTTGCATTAATAACATATAACGGATGTTACGGATGTCCTCCAGATGGATTGAGCGGCTCCGTGCGTCAAGCCCTATGACCCAGTGACCTTACGTGCAACGCCCCCCATAGGAGCAAAGAGGTCCTTCTGCAGTTGTACAGAGCCCTAGTGAGACCACACCTGGAGTATTGTGTGCAGTTTTGGTCCCCTAATTTGAGGAAGGACATTCTTGATATTGAGGGAGTGCAGCGTAGGTTTACAAGGTTAATTCCCGGGATGGCGGGACTGTCATATGTTGAGAGAATGGGGCAGCTGGGCTTGTACACTCTGGAGTTTAGAAGGATGAGGGGATATCTCATTGAAACATATAAGATTGTTAAGGGCTTGGACACACTAGAGGCAGGAAACAGGTTCCCGATGTCGGGGGAGTCCAGAACCAGGGGCCACAGTTTAAGAATAAGGGGTAAGCCATTTAGAATGGAGACGAGGAAACACTTTTTCTCATAGAGAGCGGTGAGTCTGTGGAATTCTCTGCCTCAAATGGCGGTGGTGGCAGGTTCTCTGGATGCTTTCAAGAGAGAGCTAGATAGGGCTCTTAAAAATAGCGGAGTGGGGATATGAGGAGAAGGCAGGAGCGGTGTACTGATTGGGGATGATCAACCATGATCACATTGAATGGCAGTGTTGGCTTGAAGGGCCAAATGGCCTCCTCCTGCATCTATTGTCTATTGTCTATTGCTGGGGTTGTGGACTCTGAGGAAGGCTGTAAAGGTTTACATTGGGACGTTCTGTAGAGCAGCTTTGGAAATGAGCAGATAAATGACAGCTTTAGTTTAATCCAAGCAAATATGAGGTGTTGCCCTAATGCAGGTCAAATAGCCCTCAGCAGCATTGATGCACAAGGGTCTTGGGTGCAAGTCCACAACTCTGAAGGTGGTAAAGAAGGCATATTGTATGCTTGCCTTCAAAGGTCATGGCACCGAGTACGTCAGGAAGTCATGATGGAGCCATTACTTCAATATCATTTTCCAGTGGTCCAATGTCCATTGTTGCCTCTCTATCCTCTTTTATATCATTGCTAATTTACCTTCATATTTCACCTTCCCTCCCTTTATTGCTTTTTTAGTTTTCTTCTGTAGGTTTTTTAAAGCTTCTTAGTCCTTTAGCTTCCCACTAATCTTCACCATTTTATATTCCTTCTCTTTTGCTTTATGTTGTCCTGACTTCAGTTGTCAGCCATGGTTGCCTCACTCTGTCATTGCTACATTTCTTCTTCTTTGGGATGAAAAGATCCTACATCTTTGAATTACTCCCAAACATTTGTGCCATTGCTGTTGCACCACCTTTCCTGCTCTGGCCCATTTCCAATCATCTTTAACCAGCTCCTCCCTTATGCCTCTGTACTTATCTTTACTCAACAGTAATACCGATTCAAGTAATTCAAGTGACTGACCCTGGCCAGTGGAGACTGACCCAGGCCAGTGCAGACTGACCCAGGCCAGTGGAGACTGACCCAGGCCAGTGACACCCTAGCCAGTGGAGACTGACCCAGGCCAGTGGAGTCTGACCCAGGCCAGTGGAGACTGATCCAGGCCAGAGATTGACCCAGGCCAGTGACTGACCCTGGTCAATGACTGACCCTAGCCAGTGGAGACTGACCCAGGCCAGTGGAGACTGACCCAGGCCAGTGGAGACTGACCCTGGCCAGTCACTGACCCAGGCTAATGACTGACCCAGGCCAGTGACAACCTGGCCAGTGAGACTGACCCTCACCAGCACTGCTACATCCACTGCCAGGTCTCACCGCATCAGTCTTGATGTTGATGGCCTGAGCACTGTTAGTCCCACTGCCGCCAGCGAGCACTGTGTCTGCAGTGCAGTATCGAGCGGAGTAGATGAACTCTCCATGATCCAGGTCTGAGGGGAACGTGATGCTCTTCTCCGGCGTTGTTTTCCGAAAGTCCCAGATCTGCAGAGCATTGCGAGCAACCCACGAGCCCGTCAGGATTTTGTTGTTCTGATCAAAAGAAAGCAGAAAGTTTACAGTGTGGGTGGACAGACGCTCCCGATAGACCCAGACATCAACAACACGGAACAGTGGTGACAACACGGAACAGAGTTGTGACAACACGGAACAGAGTTGTGACAACATGGGACAGCGGTGACCTCCCCCCCCCCCCCCCACCACCCCGTTGCCGCCGGTTACCTTGATGTCGATGCCGGGGCCACAGATGTGGGGGCCATTAATGACTTTTCGTGCCTCACTCGCCATTCGCTTGTCCCAGATCTGGCAAGAGAAACAGGGTCAGTGGGGTCGGTCTGGGATCAGTGTGGCGTTAGTCCGGGGTCAGTGGGGGACTGTCTGAGGTCAGTGTGGGTCGGTCTGGGGTCAGTTCAGGGTCAGTGGGGGTCGGTCTGGTGTCAGTGTGGAGTCAGTCTGGGGTCAGTGGTGGTCCGTCTGGGGTCAGTGTGGGGTCCGTCCGGGGTCAGTGGGGTATGGTCTGTGGTCAGTGCGAGGTCAGTGGGGGTCGTTCTGGGGTCGGCACAGGAGAGGTCAGTCTGGGGTCAGAGGAGCTCAGCCAGGGTCACAACCCCTCACCTTGATGGAGTCGTCCCAGCCACCGGACACGAAGATGTGGCGCTCCTGGGGGTGGAAGCGCAGAGCGTAGATGCGGCGAGTGTGGCCATCAATGGGACGCAGCTCCTTCCCACTCGTCACGTAGTCTGCTGGCTCCAGCACGTTGATCAGCTGCAGGGGCAGAGGTCAAACCGTGACCTCACACAGCCCAGTCTGAACAATCACCTGCAGAACTGACCCCCACAATGAACTCTGATCCTGGTCTGAACTGCGATCCCCAAAACTGACACCGTAGCCTGACATCGTTCCCCCCCACCCCCCCCCCCCCCCCCGAACTCTGACCCCTCACCTGGTTGTTGCGGGCATCGTAGATCTTGATACCGCGGTTCCGGCCGGCGGTAGCGAAGGTGGAGCCATCGGACGATATGTCGACCGCGTAGAGCTGGTTTTCCTCCTCTGGGGGAAGAGGGGGAATGGCAGGAGGGAGAGCAGAGATCAGGGGGAGAGCAGAGATCAGGGGGAGATCAAAGGTCAGGGGAGAGCAGAGGTAAGGGGGAGGGACAGAATCATTACCCTTCCTTGCCCTCCACTGCCCTCCGTCCCTCTCGTTCACGTGAAGGAGATCACACATGAGGTGGGGGGGGGGGACTTAAGTGATGGTCCCTGACCCCACCTTGGCTGACCCCTGACCCCATCTGTGGTGCTGATCCCTGACCCCACATATGGCTGACCCCTGACCCCACCTGTGGCTGACCCCTGACCCCACCTGTGCGGCTGACCCCCTGTGGGAGGTTCTGACCCCTGACCCCACCTGTGAAGCTGGCGACGCAGGTCGCGGTCTGGGTGTTGTAGATAGCGATGGTGCCCTCCGCTCCCACGGCGATCAGGTGGGTGTTGTCCGTCGGGTGGAAGCAGAGCCCCGTGGTGGCCTGGCGCGAAACCCCGCCGCTGAACAAGTCCCGCACCGGCTTTCCAGCGTCTGGGTCCACCGCCTGGGAGAGACAGGGAAACAGACACAGGGGCAGTGGGAAACAGAGGGGCAGTGGGGGAAACAGAGGGGCAGTGGGGGATACAGAGGGGCAGCTGGGTGACAGAGGGGCAGTGGGGAGACACAGAGGGGCAGTGGGGAGACACAGAGGGGCAGTGGGAAACAGAGGGGCAGTGGGGAGACACAGAGGGGCAGCTGGGAACAGAGGGGCAGTGGGGGAAACAGAGGGGCAGTGGGGGACACAGAGGGGCAGTGGGGAGACACAGAGGGGCAGTGGGGAGACGCAGAGGGGCAGTGGGGAGACACAGAGGGGCGGTGGGGAGACACAGAGGGGCGGTGGGGAGACGGGGGCAGTGGGGAGATACGGGCAGTGGGGAGACACGGGCAGTGGGGAGACACGGGCAGTGGGGAGACACGGGCAGTGGGGAGACACAGAGGGGCAGCGGGGAGACACAGAGGGGCAGTGGGGAGACACAGAGGGGTGGTGGGGAGACGGGGCAGTGGGAGACACAGAGGGGCAGTGGGGAGACACGGGCAGTGGGGAGACACGGGCAGTGGGGAGACACAGAGGGGCAGTGGGGAGACACATGAGCAGTGGGGAGACACAGAGGGGCAGCGGGGAGACACAGGGGCAGTGGGGAGACACAGGAGCAGCGGGGAGACACAGGGGCAGTGGGGAGACACATGAGCAGCGGGGAGACACAGAGGGGCAGTGGGGAGACACAGGGAGCAGCGGGGAGACACAAAGGGGGCAGCGGGGAGACACAGAGGGGGCAGTGAGGGAGACAGAGGGGCAGTGAGGGAGACAGAGGGGCAGTGGGGAGACACAGGGGGGGCAGTGGCAGGGGGAGACACAGGGGCAGGGGGACAGTGGGGGAGACACAGAGGGGCAGTGGGGAGACACAGATGGGCAGTGGGGAGACAGAGGGGCAGTGGGGGGAGAGGCAGTGGGGAGACACATAATGGGGCAGTGGGGGAGACAGGGGCAGTGGGGGAGAACAGAGGGGCAGTGGGGAGACAGGGGCAGTGGGAAACAGAGGGGCAGTGGGAGACACAGCAGCGGGGAGACACAGAGGGGCAGTGGGAGACACAGAGGGGCAGTGAGAGGGATGGAGGGGTCAGCAGGGAGACAAGGGGATGGGAGATAGAGGGGTCAGTGGGAGGGATGGAGGTGATGGTGTGGTGGAGGGAGTTAAGTAAAGTGTGGCGGTTGCAGGTTAGGAGATGGAGGATGAGGGTTAGGGCGAGGGTCAATGCAAGGGTCAGAGTGTAAGAGTCTGGGGCGAGGGTCAGAGTGTAAGGGTTAGGGACAGAGTGCATGGGGCAAGGGTCAGGGTGCATGGGGGAGGGTCAGAGTGTAAGAGTCAGGACGAGGGTCAGATTGTAAGGGTTAGGGGCGAGTGTAAGCGTCAGGGTCGAGGGTCAGAGTGTAAGAGTCAGGGGCGAGGGTCAGAGTGCATAGGGCGAGGGTCAGAGTGTCGGGCGCAGGTAAGGGTCAGCGGTGAGACTCGGGGAGGGGGGAGGCGGCAATACCTGGATGGCTCCGTTGCCGAAGCCGACAATGAGCTGGTGACCGTCGGCAGAGAGCGCCAGGCTGTAGATTCCCTGCGTGTCTCTGGTCAGTGGTATGGCGTGCCTCACCTTCAACTGGCTGGGCGGCTCCTTCTTCACCGAGTCCCTGGATCGAGAGGCCATGCTGGGGCCCCTCACGCAAGTCGGGGGTGCTGGGGGCGAGAAACAACGTCAGCCGGACACACCGAGCTGTGGAGACTGGGTTACAGGGTGAACAGTGGAGGGGTGAGATAAACTCAACGCTCTCTCAGTCTTTGCCCCAGCGTAGAGGATTCTAAAGCTAGAGGGCGCAGGCTTAAGGTGAGAGGGGAGAGATTTAAAATGGACCTCAGGGGCAACTTCTTTCACCCAGAGGGGAGTTTGTATCTGCAATGAGCTGCCAGAGGAAGCTGGAGAAGCGGATCGGCGGGGACATTGTTACAGAAGCGGAGCCGTCGCCAAATCAATCCCCTCCCTTCGTCCCTCTCTCCCCTCCATCCCACCCCACTTCCTTCCACCCTGCCCCTCTCTCCTCCCCTCCATCCCTCCCTCCCCAGGGACCGCGGGGCCGGCGATCCTGGGGGGGCTGTGACCCGCCGACGCGTCCACACCCTTCAGCCGCTGTCCGTCTACCCGATCCCACTGGATCCCGGCCGGCGCTGCAACCACTGGATCTCCTCGCTCCGCCAATCCCCGGCGCTGCAGCCACCGGATCGCGAGTGGCGGCAGCCAATGGGAGCGCGGGCAGGACGGGTTTGGGCCAATCAGGGCGGCGTTGCCGGGGCGACGGGATCGCGTCACAGTCGACGCTCAATGCGCCCTTGGGATTGGACCAAAGGCCATGCGGATGCGTCGGCCCATTGGCCGCTTGTCCGCCGGGGATTCCCCTCCGTCCGGCCGCGGGGATCGCAAGCGTCCAGCGGGAGCGACAGGGAACAGTGGGACAGAGGACAGACCAGTGAATCCCACCTCCTCCATCAGATCGTCACAGAGACACCACGACCCTCTCCAAGACAGACGTGAAGCTCACCGTTTGACCTGTTTTTACAAAATGTTAAATGGTCAGCTCGACATAGATTACAAAACCTACACCAACCCCAAACCAATTAGGAGCAGACGATGGCATTCGATCCAATTTGAGATTCCAGCTACCAAGACAGATGTGTACAGCAATTGGTACTTCCCCCGCATAATTAAAGCATGGAATAATCTTTACCCTACCATAGTTACCCAACCAGATACAATTAAATTTAAGGTAGCTCGTTCTTCCCAAAAACCCTTTCTGGCTTAAGTCTTCCCTCCACCTCCTCCAGTTTAAATTCCATTTGGAATATTTTGGAGGACCAAGAAACCAAGACGAGTGTGCCTCAAGTCACGTCACCCCTTTGGCATGCAAGCCCAAGAGCTGCTCTGCACAACACCGGCTGACGCTTCTAAGGCCGCCTGGGTAAAGACGAGATGGAGAGACCAGTGGAAGTCAGCGGAACCATCTAGGCTACACCAGTACATCATTGACCCCATGGATGTCCCCGGCTAGGACCTGCCCCGAAAGCAGTGGACAACCCTCAACCACTTGAGGACAGGCATCGGATGCTATGGAGTAGCGATGAAGAGATGGGGCCTCGTGGACAGCGCCTCCTGCGAGTGTGGGGACCCAACACAGACAGTGGAGCACATAGTCACCAGTTGCCCCAAACATCGGCCACCGAATGGTGAACGAGGTCTGATTCACGTGATGACACATTGGCCTGGCTCGCCTCAATGGATCTACAGGTCTAAAAGACAAACAAGAGAACAGTGGGGACAGAGAACAGTGGGGACAGAGAACAGTGTGTGGACAGAGAACAGTGTGTGGACAGAGAACAGTGTGTGGACAGAGAACAGTGTGTGGACAGAGAACAGTGTGAAGAGAGGCAGAGAGAACTGAGTGGGGAGAGGAGTAGGGGCTGGAGAGATGGAGGGAGTTGGGACAGGATAGAGATCTTTAAAATTATGACAGGGATAGACAGAGTTGACGTGGATAAGCTTTTTCCTTTGAGAGTAGAGAAGATTCAAACAAGAGGATATGATTTGAGAATTAATGGACAAAAGTTTAGGGGTAACATGAGGGGGAACTTATTTACTCAGAGAGTGGTAGCTGTGTAGAATGAGTTTCCAGTGGAAGTGGTGGAGGCAGGTTCGATTTTATCATTTAAAAATAAATTGGATAGGTATATGGACGGGAAAGGAATGGAGGGTTATGGTCTGAGTGCAGGTAGATGGGAATAGGTGAGAGTAAGTGTTTGGCATGGACCAGAAGGGCTGAGATAGCCTGTTTCCGTGCTGTAATTGTTATATGGTTATATAGGAGTAGGGGCTGGAGAGAGAGTGAGATGTATGGTCGAGAGCGATGGAGGATATACTGAATGTGGGGAGGTGTAGGGGCCTGGAGCTGGGTCATTGAGATGGGAAGGTTTATAGGGGTCTGCAAATGGGAAATGAGTATTCAAAGAACGAGAGAGGATCAATAACCAGTGGTGAGATGGTGGGAGAATTGTGTGTACATCAGGGTGGCGATGTTGGCAGTGGAAAGATGTTTAGTTTATAACTGACAATTATAAACTAAAGGAACAATATTCAGTGCAAAGATTTTACTTTAATGCCTTCCATCACAGTGAGGAATGTTGATTCCACAGTGGTAAGATGTTTCTGTTAAATTTATTGTGCATTGTGTTCCTTTTTACTTGTATGGCTGTAGGGTAAGTCAAATATCACTGTACCTTAATTGGTGCATGTGATAATAAATGTGAACTTGAACTCGAACTAACTTGAAAGTCCGATTGAAAATCGAAAGACATAGGTTTCCAATGAGGTTGATGGTAGCTCAGGACTGCCATTTACATTATGAGAAGACTGTTCAATTGCCTGATAAAAGCTGGGAAGAAACTCACTGAATCTGGAGGTGTGTATTTTCAAAGGTGTGTACCTCTTGCCTGATGGGAGAGGGGAGAAGAGGAAGTGACTGGTCCTTGATTATGCTGCTGGTCTTGTCGAGGCAGCGTGAGGTGTAGATGGAGTGAATGGAAGGGAGGTTGGTTTGTGTGATGTTCTGGGCTGTGCCCACAACTATCTAAAATTTGCTGTTCCGCAATCAATGCTTTGATGCTTCCCAATAAAATGCCTTCTGTAGAAGTTGGTGAGGCTTGTAGGGGACATGCCTGACTTGCTAATGTCGTCCAGGAGAAATTGATGATGACATTTATTCCTAGGAATTTGAAGCATTATCTCATCTCCATTTTGGAGCCATCAGTGTAGACCAGGCAGTGTTTACCACTTTGTTTCGTGAAATCAATCACTGTCTTGCTGATGTTATAAGAGAGGTTGTTAACTTGGCACCATTGCAAAGTTCTCAATCCTTACCATACTCTATCTCAACATTATCCGATATCTGGCCCTCTGCAGTGGTGTCCTCTGCAAACGTGTAGGTTTAGTTGCATTGGTGTTTGGTGACTTTTAAGTGGTGAGTGTAGTGAGAGGTGGGCAAGGCAGCTTTGTGAATAGGGGAGGGGTGGGGACACCAGCGCTATGGGAGGGAGTCAAGAATGTTTTATTGTCATGTCCCAGACAGGACAATGAAATTCTTACTTGCAGCAGCACAAAAGAATATGTAAACATAGTACATAAAGGGAGACAAAAAAGTTCATAGTGTATATACAGTATACACATGCACACATCCTCAATAAGTAAACAAATATAGTGCAATAATAAAAATTGTCTGTTGTATTTCATAGTTTAATTGTTGTCGTGTTTAATAGCCTGATGGCTGTAGGGAAGAAGCTGTTCTTGAACCTGGACATCACAGCTTTCAGGCTCCAGTATCTTCTTCCCGATGGCAGTGGTGAAATGTGTGTGGCCAGGATGGTGTGGGTCTCTGATGATGTTGGCTGCCTTTTTGAGGCAGCGACTCTAATAAATCCCTTCGATGTTGGGGAGGTCGTGGCCGGTGATGGACTGGGCAGTGTTCACCACTTTTAGCAGTCTTCTGCTCCTGGACGTTCAAGTTGCCGGAACAGGCCACGATGCAACCAGTTGTATGCTCTCTAATGTGCACCTGCTGGGGACACCAGCGATGTGGGGGGAGATGGAGGGGGACACACCAGCTTTGTGAATATGAGAGGTGGAGGGGGAGACCAGCTTTGTGAATTGGGGGGGGGGGGGGGAACACCAGCGCTGTGGGGGGGGGGGGGGAGAACATGTTTGTGAATGGGGGTAGACAAAAGTGCTGGAGAAACCGGAAATTGGAGGTCAATGTTTATGCTGCGAGGGTGCAGACTGCTCAAGTGAAATATGAGGTGCTGCTCCTCCAATTTCCGGTGGTGATCACCCTGGCCATGGAGGAGGCCCAGGACAGACAGGTCGGATTCGGAATGTGAGGGGAAGTGCTGAGCCACCGGGAGATCAGGTTGGTTAATAGCCTGATGGCTGGAGGGATGAAGCTGTTCTTGAACCTGGACGTTACAGCTTTCAGGCTCCTGTATCTTCACACAGAGAGTGGTGAATCTCTGGAATTCTCTGCCACAGAAGGTATTTGAGGCCAGTTCATTGACTATATTTAAGAGGGGGTTAGATGTGGCCCTTGTGGCCAAAGGGATCGGGGATATGGAGAGAAGGCAGGTACAGGATACTGAGTTGGATGATCAGCCATGATCATATTGAATGGCGGTGCAGGCTCGAAGGGCTGAATGGCCTACTCCTGCACCTATTTTCTGTTAATGCGGACCGAGTGGAGGTGTTCGGCGAAACGATCGCCAAACCTCCGCTTGGTCTCACCGATATAGATCAGTTGACATCTAGACCAGTAGATGCAATAGATGAGGTTGGAAGAGATGCAGGTGAACCTCTGTCACACCAGGAATGACTGCTTGGGTCCTTGAATGGAGTCGAGGGGGGTGGTAAAGCGACAAGTGTAGCATCTCTTGCGGTTGCAAGGGAACGTTCCCGGGGAGGGGTGGTGCGGGAGGGAAGGGGCGAATTGACCAGGGAGTTACGGAGGGAGCAGTCTTTGCGGAAAGCATACGGGGGCAGGGGCGGGGGAGGGGGAGGGGGAGGGATGTGGCGAGTGGTGGGGTCACGTTGATGGTGGTGAAACTGGCGGAGGACTATGTGCTGTACAAGATGGCTGGTGGGGTGGAAGGTGAGGACCAGGGGGTCTCTGCCCCTGTTGCGAGTGGGGGGATGGGGTGAGAGGGAGTGCTGTGGGGTATGGGAGAGACCCTGGTGCGAGCCTCATCTATAGTAGGGGAGGGGAATGAGCGTTGATGACGCGGCGCCTTGTCGCCCGATGATGACGCGGCGCGTTGCTGACAGTTGATGACGCGAGCGCGTTGCTGCCACTTGATGACGCGAGCGCGTTGCTGCCAGTTGATGACGCGAGCGCGTTGCTGCCAGTTGATGACGCGAGCGCGTTGCTGCCAGTTGATGACGCGAGCGCGTTGCTGCCAGTTGATGACGCGAGCGCGTTGCTGCCAGTTGATGAAGCGAGCGCGTTGATGACAGTTGATGACGCGGCGCGTTGCTGCCAGTTGATGACGCGGCGCGTTGATGACAGTTGATGACGCGGCGCGTTGATGACAGTTGATGACGCGGCGCGTTGCTGCCAGTTGATGACGCGAGCGCGTTGCTGCCAGTTGATGACGCGGCGCGTTGATGACAGTTGATGACGCGAGCGCGTTGCTGCCAGTTGATGACGCGGCGCGTTGATGCCAGTTGATGACGCGGCGCGTTGATGACAGTTGATGACGCGGGTGCGTTGATGACAGTTGATGACGCGTTGCTG
Organism: Okamejei kenojei; assembly: GCA_035221665.1. Lineage (NCBI taxonomy): Eukaryota > Metazoa > Chordata > Chondrichthyes > Rajiformes > Rajidae > Okamejei > Okamejei kenojei. The sequence continues at coordinate 35,750,267 of CM069160.1, forward strand.
ACAGTTGATGACGCGGCGCGTCGCCGACCGTTGCTGCGCGGCGCTGCCGGCCAATGGGGAGCCGCCTTGCTGCGGGGTGCAGCGGCCGGGCAGCGATGGCGGCTGCGCGCTTCCACGAGCGGCTCGGACCGGCGGCCACGGGCGACGTCGTCAACCTGCTGTCGGACGAGGAGGACGAGGAGGAGGAGGAGGAGGAGCGGGAGCGGCGGCCGCACACCGACACGGCCTCGGCCTCGGCCTCCAGCCGCCCTCCGCCGGGGCCGCGCCGCGTCCAGCTGCGGCCCGCGCCCGCGCCCGTCGCCTTCCTCCCCGGGCCCGGCCTCGGCGACGAGCCGCCGCAGCTCGACCGCGGCCTCGTCTTCTTCGACAACCAGAAGCTGTTCTGTGAGGTAGCGGAGCGCGGCCGGGGGGGGGGGGGGGGGTCGGTGATCACGGCTCGTCAGCCCCGATCCGTCCCCGCTCCTGCCTCCTCCCCACATCCCCACTCCGCTGTCTGTCTTTAACAGCCCCGTCCAGCCCTCTGAGGCAGAGAAATCCACACTCGCCGATCGTCTCCGTTCCAAATGGCTTACTCCTTATTCTTAAACCGTGGCCCCTGGTTCTGGGCTCCCCCAACATCGGGAACATGTTTCCTGCCTCTAGCATGGCCAAACCCTGAATAATCTTATGTGTTTCCATAAAATGCCCTCCCATCCTTCTTAATTCCAGAGTGTACAAGCCCAGCCGCTCCATTCTATCGACACATGACAGTCCCGCCAACCCGGGAATTAAGCTGGTGTATCTACGCTGCACTCCCTCAATAGCAACGATGTCTTTCACGAGTGGGGGGGGGGAGGGGGTTCTGGAGCAGGGTCCAGACCCCAACAGTCACCCACCCACCCACCCATGATCTCCACAGATGCTGCCTGACCCGCTGAGTTACTCCAGCACTCTGTGTCTATTTCCACCCACTCCTCCAGGATGTCTGCTTGCTACTCCTTGATCTCTAAATGTACTTACTCTGCCACAGGGGGGGCCTGCTTTTTCCCTGGTTCTAACTTTCCCATGCCTGTCTTTCAAGGCCACCTCTGCACAACATTTTGTGGCTTCTGCCTGATGTCTCCTTATGTACCTGGGTGGTATTTATAGCGGGACAGGTAGCATATCTGGATAGGAGCATTGGGTGACGTTTGGGGTCTTCAGAATGAAGGATCTCGACCCGAAATGTCAACTATTCCTTCTATCCAGAGATGTCTGTACCATGAGTTACTCCAACATTTTGTGTCTATCTTCGGTTTCTATCTGAGCGGGTAGAGCTGCTGCCTCACAGCGCCAGGGACCCGGGTTAGATCCTGACTACGGGTGCTGTCTGTGCGGAGTTTCTACCTTCTCCCCGTGATTGCCTGGGTTTTTTCCAGGAATTCCGGTTTCCTCCCACAGTCTAAAGACGTACAGGTTTGTAGGTTGATTGGCTTGGTAAAATTGTAAATTGTCCCTAATGTGTGTAGGACAGTGCAAGTGTGCAGGGATCGCTGGTCAGTGCGGAAGGACCTGTTTGCGAGCTGTATCTCTAAATTGAAACTAAATTAAACCAGCATCTGCAGTTCCTTCCTACAACGGTATTTATTAACGCTTCTGTACATCATATAAGTATTACAGGAATTTAACTATAATGAAGCATGAAATTTTAATGCCGTTGCATTAGAAATATGGGAAATAAAATCAGTTTGGAAACACATCAGAGTGAGAAAAGAAGCGCTTGTGTTTCCTTTTTGTGACGTGGCGGTCATGATATTGTCTTTGAATTGGAGTTGTTGCTGTTTTTTTTAACAAATGTTGGTAATCTACTTTGTAATGGGTGGCCGGGGGTTGTACATGAGCCCAACAGATAAGGGGGGGGTCCAAAGGTCTTTTATTGTCACGTGTACCAACTAAGGTACAGTGATATGCGAATTACCATACGGGAAAAAAAACAAGACAGCTACTTGAAAGTTAACATAAACATCCACCACAGTGGATTCCCCACGTTCCTCACTGTGATGGAAGGCAAAAAAGTCCAATCTTCCTCTTTATTCTCTCTCGGGGGTTGGGGCATTTGAACCGTCCGTCGGGGGGCGATTGAAGCTCCCACAGCCGGCGGTCAAAGCCCTCTGCGTCGGGGCGATCGAAGCTCCCGTAGCTTGGAATTCCCGAAGTCAGTCTCTGACTCGAGACTGCGAGCTCCGTGATGTTAACTCCACACGCACCCATGGTTGGAGCTCTGAGGTCAATCCCTGGCAAAGGGATTGTGGGCTCCGCGATGTTAAAGTCCCGTAGGCTCCCCGCTGTGAAGCTCTCAAAAGTCGGCCTCCAGGTTAGGCTGCAGTGCGGACGGAGATACGAATCGCATCTCTGTCGAGGTAAGAGATTAGAAAAAGTTCCATCCCCACATAAAACAAGGTAAAAAACATACATTTAACACGTACTATGAAAACACAATGAAGGAAGGGACAGACAGACATTTGGCATGGCAGCCATTGCTGACACCACCTGGTTACTCCAGTGAAAGCGTCGGCTGGTGAGGGTAGTTGATACGGTCTGATACACAGGCTTTATTAAGCAGTTCGGCAACTTTCTATGTATTATCGTTGCAACGACAGGAATGGGTTGTAATCATTACATATGTCATGGACTAAGTGAACTCAGGGTGAACTGCTTTGGCAGTTATTATCTGCAGGTTTTAAATTGATTAAAGAGTTACTGCCATCATTTAGAACATCTGTGCTTGGTGCCAGATGGCACAGTTGCCATGCAAATGCCCAGGGTGGAAGGGTTTAGTTTTGTTTATCCTCGCATGTATGGAGGAATAGTGAAAAGCTTTTATGTTGTGTGCTATCCAGCTAGTGGGAAGACTACATGATTAAGCCGTCTGCAGTGTACAGATACAGGATGAGAGAATACCGTTTAGTGCAAGTTAAAGTCCAATTGTGGATCTTCCATGGGTCTCCAATGAGGTAGATGGGAGGACAAGTTGGTGATAATATGATTCAGTTACCTGATAACAGCTAGGAAGAAACTCTCTGAATAATTAGTTGAAAATGGTAAATGCGAGGTGAGAAGTGAGGCAAAGTTGAGCTGTTGAAATATTAGAAGCACGTGTGTTTAGAGCGTAGTTACTGAATCTGATGGATGCTCGCAGGTTCACAAACTCTCCTTGTGGAGAGGAGTACATGGGGAACAGCCTGTGCTGCTCAGGCCTCCGCACCCACACAGTGGGAAAGTGGAGGCTCTTTCTAAACGGTAATCATCTTGGTTTGACTGGGTTTCTTGACAACTGTTGCTTTACCTTCCTCACTGTGGCCTGAGGGCAGGCTTGTAAACATTAACCGATGCTTTCCCTTTCTCTGTTCCTCCCTTCCTGCCTCCACATTCCTATCCATTTTAGTTTGTAGATTACTGTGGCCCGTTAACAGAAGAAAACCCAGAAGTGATGAGCTTCCTGCAGAAGAAATACGACAAGGCTTTCCCGGACTACCTGGCCTCCACGGAGTTCCGCAACGTCCTGGGGCGCTGCCTCACCAAGGTTCAGGGCAAGAAGAGTAAAGTCTTTGTTTACATCAATGAGCTATGCACCGCACTCAAAGCCAACTCGCAGAAAAACAAGCTGGCTTTGGCCGACAGAGAGAACTTCAAGCTGGAGGATGAGGGCCTGTCTGTTATGGATGGCAAGGTGCAGGAGGCCTCTCCTGAGAGGATGTCTGACCCGACAGATGATGCCCCCTCCACATCCGTCCGCAACCCCGTCGAGCACAAGCGCTCCGGCTCAAGACGACAGATCCGGTACCTGGAAAACCTCCTGAAGGTTTACGCAGATGAAATCAAGCGTCTGCAGGAGAGGGAGATGAATTTGGACGAACTGGAAGACGAGGATTCCTCTTACATTCAGGAGCACCGGCTGAAGAAGAAGATGATGAAGATCTTTGAAAAACTGTGTGAGCTGAAGAAGTGCCGGAACCTGACTGGCCGGGTGATTGAGCAGCGCATCCCCTTCACAGGCACCCGTTATCCTGAGATCAACCGCAAGGTGGAGAGGTTCATCAACAAGCCAGACCACTTCCCTGACTACCTGGACATCAGAAACATCATGCAGAAAGTCAGCACCCGCCATAGCCTTGGCCTGAGCCATCGGCAGATCCACAGCATGGCACAGGATGTGTTCCGTGAGGTGGGAAACCGCCTGCAGGAGCGCCGGCATCTCGACCTCGTCTACAACTTTGGCAGCCATCTCACCGACGACTACAAGCCAGGTGTGCACCGCGCACGGGGATGCTGGACTAACGGACAGCCTGGGGTAACCTCACCCTCTGTGCTGGTGGGTGGGTGGGTGCTGGTTAGTGCTGGTGGGTGGGAGTTTGCTGATGCGTGTGTGGGTGCGTGCTGGTGGGTCGGTGATGGTGGGTGGGTGCTTGTGTGTAGGTAGGTGGGTGCTGGTGTGTGTGCGGGTGTGTGTGTGTGGGTGGGTGCCGGTGTGTGTGTGTGGGTGGGTGTGTGTGTGTGGGTGGGTGCCGGTGTGTGTGTGTGGTGGGTGCCGGTGAGTGTGTGGGTGGGGTGCCGGGTGTGTGTGTGTGGGTGGGTGCCGGTGGTGTGTGTGTGGGTGGGTGCCATTGTGTGGGTGGTGCCGGTGTGGTGGGGTGTGTGTGGGTGGGTGGTGTGTGTGTGTGTGGGTGGGTGGGTGCCGGTGTGGTGCCGGTGTGTGTGTGTGGGTGGGTGTGTGTGGGTGGGTGCCGGGTGTGGGTGGGTGCCGTGTGGGGGTGGGTGCCGTGTGGGTGTGTGTGTGGTGGGTGTACCGGGGTGTGTTGTGGTGGGTATGTGGGTGCCGTTGTGTGTGTGGGTGGGTGCCGGTGTGTGTGTGGGTGGGTGCCGGTGTGTGTGTGGGTGGGTGCCGGTGTGTGGGTGGGTGCCGTGTGTGGGTGGGTGCCGGTGTGTGTGTGTGGGTGGGTGCCGGTGTGTGGGTGGGTGCCGGTGTGTGGGTGGGTGCCGGTGTGTGTGTGTGTGGTGCCGGTGTGTGTGTGTGGGTGTCCGGTGTGTGTGTGTGGGTGGGTGCTGGTGTGTGTGTGGGTGGTGCGGTGCGTGTGTGTGTGTGTGAGTGGGTGGGTGCCGGTGTGTGTGGTGTGTGGGTGGGTGCCGTGTGTGGGTGTGTGGTGGGTGCCGTGTGTGTGGTGGGTGGTGCTGTGTGTGGGTGGGTGCGTGTGTGTGGGTGGGTGCCGGTGTGTGTGGTGGGTTGGGTGCCGTGTGTGTGTGTGTGTGGGTGCCGTTGTGGGTGGGTGTGTGTGTGGGTGGGTGCCGTGTGTGTGGGTGGGTGTGCCGTGTGTGTGTGGGTGGGTGCCGGTGTGTGTGTGGGTGGGTGTGTGTTGAGTGTGTGTGTGTGTGTGTGGGTGGGTGCCGGTGTGTGTGTGGGTGGGTGCCGGGTGTCTGTGTGGGTGGGTGCCGGTGTGTGTGGTGTGGGTGCCGTGGTGTGTGTGTGGGTGGGTGCCTGTGTGTGCGGTGTGTGTGGGTGGGTGCCGTGTGTGTGTGTGGGTGGGTGCCGTGTGTGTGTGTGGGTGGGTGCCGGTGTGTGTGTGTGTGGTGTGGGTGCCGGTGGGTGTGTGTGGGTGGGTGCCGGTGTTGGTGGGTGGGTGCGGTGTGTGTGTGGTGTGGGGGTGGGTGCCGTGCGTGTGTGTGGGGTGGGTGCGGGGTGTGTGTGTGGTGTGGTGTGGTGCCGGGTGTGTGTGTGGGTGGGTGCCGTTGGGTGTGTGTGTGTGTTGTTGGGTGCCGGGTGGTTGTGTGTGGGTGGGTGCCGGTTGTGTGGTGTGTGGGTGGGTGCCGGTGTGTGTGTGGTGTGGGTGCCGGTGTGTGTGTGTGGGTGGGTGTGTGTTGTGGTGGGTGGGTGCGTGTGTGTGGTGGGTGCCGGGCGTGTGGTGTGGGTGGGTGCCGGTGCGGGTGTGTGTGGTGGGTGTGCTGTGTGTGTGTGGGTGGGTGCGGTGTGTGTGTTGTGGGTGGGCGTGTGGTCGTGGGGTGGGAGTGCTAGTGGTAGGTGGTGGTGGGTGCTGGTGTGTGGTGGGTGCGGTGTGTGTAGTGTGGTGGGTGGTGCGGTGTGTGTGTGTGGGTGGGTGCCGGTGTGTGGGTGGGTGGGTGCTGGGTGTGCTGGTGGTGTGGGTGCTGGTGTGGTGGGTGGGGGCTGTGTGTTGGTGGGTGGGTGCATGTTGGTGGGTTCTGGTGGGTGGAAGTTTGCTGATGCGTGTGTGGGTGCGTGCTGGTGGGTGGGAGTTTGCTGATGCGTGCTGGTGGGTCAGGGCTGGTCTGGATGCAGACACTGTTTTGAACTGTCCATGGTCTCGATGTTGTGGGTGCTGGCTGGTGGGTGGGAGTTTGCTGGTGCATGTGTGGGTGCGTGCTGGAGCTGGTCTGAATGCAGACACTGTGTTGAACTGTGCATGGTCCTTTATGCTGTGGATAGTTATGTGGATGGGTGGGTTTGTGGGTGGGTCAGTACAGGCAGCACCCTTAGTCAGGATCAGACGGATCTTGAAAGAAATGGCAATGTGATTTTGTTATTCCTTGCTTGTCGTGTTGTTGAATTGTTCTGTCCAGAATATTAGACATTCGGCACAGAAATGGGCACCCCTGACCTAGTCCAGCATTTAGGGAAGTAAATCTTCATCAATCCAAACACTAGAACATAGACCAGCACCGGGACAGGCCTTCTGTGCTGAACCGGGTGCGAGGCCAACCCTTATCTGTCTGTACATGATCCATATCCATGTGCCTATCCAAAAGCCTCTTCATCGCCACTGTGGTACCTGCCTTCACCACCACCCCCGGCAGCATGTTCCAGGCATATAAAACCGCCCGTATTTTAAAAACAAAACTGGTCCCGCACATCTCCTTTAAACTTTGCCCCTCTCACCTTACAGCTATTCCCACTAGTTTTTGGTATTTCCATCCTGGGGAAAAGGTTTTGACTGTCTACCCTATCTGCCTGTCATCATTTTATACATTTCTGTCAGGTCCACAGCAGCCTCTGTCGTTCCAAAGAAAACATTCTGTTTGTGCAACCTCCCCTCGAGCCAATATCCTCTAATCTCTGCATCATGCTGTAAGGAATGGGGCTTGACATAAACAGGCAGGTCAGAATGAACACTGGAGCTTAGGCAGCAGCTCTCTAGCAGTGGGGAAAGACAGTGAGTTCCCACCTCTCCAATCTCGTGTTTCTCTCCAGCCAAGGACCCGGCCGCCATGGACGGCACTTTGGAAAAGCGGCTTCGGCAGAACCGCAGCGTGGCACTTGGGCGTCTGGACGACGTAGTGAAGAAGTTTGCAGAGATCCAGGACGTTGGGGAAATGGAGGAGGAGGAGAGGAGAAAGAAGAAGAAGCAGCAGCAGCAGCAGGCGACTGCCCTGAGTGCGTCAGAAGCTGGCAGCACGGGGGGGACGGAGAAGCAAGACGAGGCTCAGATCGAGAAGGAGGTAAAGGAGCAAGTGGTGGAGGATGCTACCTCTGACGAGGAGGAAGATGAGGAGGAGGAGGAGGAGGAGGAAGATGAAGAAGATTTGTCTTCTGAGCCTGACATTGAAGAGGAGCTGTCTAAGATCGAGACGGCTGCAGACGCAGAGGAGGAACCACAAGAAGGTACAATACTGAGTTTCCCCTCGCCCTACTCTTGCTCCCACCCTGGTCGAATTCCCCCCCCCCCCCCCCCCCCCCCCCCCCAACCCCGCCCGCTCTTGCTTCCCCCAGTCCAGTTCCTCCGCCTCCACTCATCCTGTTCCTTCCCCCTGCTCTTGCTCCCCACCCCGCTCTTACTCTCACCCTAGTCCAGTCCTCCCCGCCGCTCTTGCTTCCCCCCCCCCCCCCCCCCCCCCCCCCCCCGGTCAGTTCCCTGTCCCCATCCACCCCACCCACCCACCGTCCAGTCTCTCCCCCTGCTCCCCCCCCCCCCCCCCCCCCCCGTCTTGTCTGGTTTCTCCTCCCCCCACTGCCCAGTGTACCGCCCCCCGCGCGTCGTTTTCGCCCCCTCGCCAGCTCTTGCTCCCCCCGGTACAGTGCCTCCTTTCCTCTCCCCTAGCTGGTCCATTGCCTCTGTGCGTGGGGAAGGCTGGGGCCTTGCTCTGCGTCAATTGTTGAATGTATCGTCTTTATGTGCATTGGTGGGAGGCTGAGATTAAACATCCCTACACCGAAAAATATTGGAAACCACATCTGGATCCAGAATAACTCTTCTCCCCACTCCCTGCCAGGGACAGGAATAGACCGAAGATAGACACAAAATGCTGGAGTAACTCAGCGGGACAGGCAGCATCTGTGGAGAGAAGGAATGGGTGACGTTTGGAGTGAATACCTTTCTTCAGACTGATCTAGAGTAATAAGCCTAACCCTAGTTCTGGTCGCCCCATTGCAGGAATGATGCGGAGGCTTCAGAGAGGATTTGAGGTTTCCCAGAATGATGCCTGGATCAGGGGCTATTTGCTTCAGGGAGAGGTTGCGCAGACTTGGATTGTTCTCTCTGGAACACCGACGGGTAAGGGGAGAGCTAATAGAATAGTATAAAGTTTAAGAGCATAGATGTAGATAGTCACAAACTCTTTCCCATGGTGGAAATGTCAAAGGCCGTAGGACATCGGCTTCAGATAAGAGGGGCAAAGTTTGATGAACATTGTGGGCCAAGTGTTTTTTACACAGAGGAAGGTGGTGTGCCTGGAACACGCTGCCAGGGGTGGTGGTGGAGTAAGGTATAATAGTAGCGTTTAAAAAGCTTTCACACATGTACAATCGTATGCAGAGAATGGAGGGAGAATGATCACTTGTAGACAATAGGTGCAGGGGTAGGCCATTCGGCCCTTCGAGCCAATAGACAATAGGTGCAGGAGTAGGCCATTTGGCCCTTTGAACCAGCACCACCATTCAATGTGATCATGGCTGATCATCCCCAATCAGTACTCCGTTCCTGCCTTCTCCCCATATCCCCTGACTCGGCTATTTTTAAGAGCCCTATCTCGCTCTCTTGAAAGCATCCAGAGGACCTGCCTCCACCGCCATCTGACGCAGAGAATTCCACAGACTCACCACTCTGTGAGAAAAAGTGTTTCCTCGTCTCCGTTCTAAATGGCTTACTCCTTATTCTTAAACTGTGGCCCCTGGTTCTGGACTCCCCAACATCGGGAACATGTTTCCTGCCACTAGTGTGTCCAAGCCCTTAACAATCTTATTTGTTTCAATGAGATCACCTCTCATCCTTCTAAACTCCAGAGTGTACAAGCCCAGCTGCTCCATTCTCTCAGCATACGACAGTCCCACCATCCTGGGAATTAACTATGTAAACCTATGCTGCACTCCCTCAATAGCAAGAATGTCCTTCCTCAAATTAGGGGCCCAAAACTGCACACAATACTCCAGGTGTGATCTCACTAGGGCTCTGTACCACTGCAAAAAAAACCTCTTTGCTCCTATATTCGATTCCTCTTGTTATAAAGGCCAACATGCCATTCGCTTTCTTCACTGCCTGCTGTACCTGCATGCTTACTTTCATAGACTGATGTACAAAGAGTCTCAGATCCTGTTGTACTTCCCCTTTTCCTAACTTGACTCCATTTAGATAGTAATCTGCCTTCCTGTTTTTGCTTGGATAACCTCCCATTTATCCGCATTAAACTTCATCTGCCATGCATCTGCCCACTCCCCAACCTGTCTTAGTCACCCTGCATTCTCATAGCATCCTCCTCACAGTTCACACTGCCACCCAGCTTTGTGTCATCTGCAAATTTGCTAATGTTACTTTGAATCCAAATCATTGATGTATATTGTAAATAACTGCGGTCCCAGCACCGAGCCTTGCGGTACCCCACTAGTCACTGCCTGCCATTCTGAAAGAGACCCGTTAATCCCTACTCTTTGCATCCTGTCTGCCAACCACTTCTCTATCCATGACAGCACTCTACCCCCAATACCATGTGCCCTAATTTTACCCACTAATCTCCTATGTGGGACCTTATCAAATGCTTTCTGAAAGTCCAGGTACACTACATCCACTGGCTCTCCCTTGTCCATTTTCCTAGTTACATCTTCAAAAAATTCCAGAAGATTAGTCAAGCATGATTTCCCCTTCATAAATCCATGCTGACTCCGACCAATCCTGTTACTGCAATCCAAATGTGCGGCTATCTCATCTTTTATAATTGACTCCAGCACCTTCCCAACCGATGTCAGGCTAATGGTCTATAATTCCCGTTTTTCTCTACTCTCTCCCGCCTTTCTTAAAAAAAGTGGGATAACATTAGCTACCCACCAATCCACAGGAACTGATTCTGAGTCTATAGAATATTGGAAAATTATCACCATTGCATCCACGATTTCTAGAGCCACTTCCTTGAGTACCCGAGGATGCAGACCATCAGGCCCTGGGGATTTATCAGCCTTCAGTACCATCAGTCTATCCAACACCATTTCCTGCCTAATGTGGATTTCCTTCAGTTCCTCTGTCACCCCAGATCCTCTGGCCATTATATCAGGAAGATTGTTTGTGTTCTCCTTAGTGAAGACAGATCCAAAGTACCTGTTCAACCCATCTGCCATTTTCCTCATCTCCGTTCTAAATGGCTTACCCCTTATTCTTAAACTGTGGCCCATCGTTCTGGACTCCCACAACATCGGGAACATGCTTCCTTCCTCTAGCATGTCCAATCGCTTAATAATCTTATGTTTCAATATGATCCCCTCTCATCCTTCTAAATTCCAGAGTATACAAGCCCATCTGCTCCAATTCCTATCCAACAGAAGACAGTCCCGCTATCCCGGGAATTAACCTCGTAACCTACGCTGCACTCCCTCAATACCAAGAATAGCCCTTCCCTCAAATTTTGGAGACCAAAACTGCACCACAATACTCCAGTGTGGTCTCACTAGGGCCATGTACAACTGCAGAAGGACCTCTTTGCTCCAATGCTCAACTCCTCTTGTTATGGAGGCCAACATGCCAATAGCTTTCTTCACTGCCTGCTGTACCTGTCCGCTTACTTTCACTGACTGTTGAAAAAGGACCCCGAGATCTCTATGTACTTCCCCATTTCACAACTTGACACCATTCACATAATCTGCCTTTTTTTTGCCACCAAAATGGATAACCTCACATTTACTTTGTAGGTGGCGCGACCAACGTTGCAGCAGCCTCTGCTGTCCGCCTGTCTTTCTTTTATTTTTGTCCTATTGAATGTATAGCTTGTTGTGGTTTTATATTGTTTTTAGCTGTGTATATGTGGGGGGAGGCGGGGGAAACTTTGAAATCTCTTCCCTTACCTCGAGTTCTCATCAAATCCGGTTCTTTACACAACACTATATCCAGAATTGCCTTCTCCCTGGTATGCTCCAGTGCAAGCTGCTCTAAGAATCCTTCACGGAGGCACTCGACAACCTCCATTTCTTGGGGCCCAGTACCAACCTGATCTTTGCGACATGCCAATTTTAACTCTTGATTCAACTTGCACCTTATATCGAGGCTACTGTTTGGGGGCCTGTAGATAAGTCCTATTAGGGTCTTTTTATCCATACAGTTCCTCAGTTCTATCCATCTCCTGATTCTATTTCACCCCTTGCAAGGGACTGAATTTCTTTCTCCACCAACGGAGCTACCCCACCCCCTCTGCCAACCTGTCTGTCTTTTCGATAGGACGTATAAACCATAAATATTCAGTTCCCAGCCTGGTCCGCTTTGCAGCCATGTCCCTCTGTAATTTTCCCCACACATCATACTTGTCCAATTTCATAGCTTGAGCCTCAAGCATTCCTATTATTTTTTTATACTTTGTTGCATTCATGAATAATACTTTAAATCCATTACTCACTCGCACCTTCACATCGATTCCTTTCACCTTGCCCGTACTCTCCTATCCCCTTCCTCCTAACTTTCTCCCCGTTAAATTCTGTGTCTTAACTTTTCTTATACCTCTTTCCCTTTAACTCCACCTTATCTACCAGTTGGTCTCATCAATACTATCTCCTATGAG